>JAKSZP010016189.1:0-79677 GCA_022478985.1 Massospora cicadina | reverse complement strand
AACGCTAGTCGATCTATGTTACCAGAATATCAAGTCGGAGACCTTGTACTCTTCTACCACCATAGACTAGGAGGAAAAATTCATAAAATGGACCCCTTATGTGCTGGTCCTTACTGTATTATCTATTGTCGGGTGTTGAATACTCCAATGCCTCTATTGATACTGGTACTATTATCAATAGAGTGCATAGTAGGTTTCTTCACAAGTATGTGCCCCCTAGGCAAGACCTTGAGGGGGCATTGTTGGAGATACAGCTAGGATGACTGAAAGTACTCTAGATTGAGATTCAATATATCAGTCTAATAAGATAGAGAAATCTAAAATGAATTCTCAATTTGACTGAAGAAAGACTCTTCAGAGTTTATCAACCTCCTATGATGGGTGAATCTAATTAACCCAAAGAAACTCAATAATTTGAGATGGCCAAGCAATTTGAAATGACAAATCATTTCGATGTGGCTAGGCCTCATTAAGAAGGTCAATCGCATCTAACTAGAGCTCTATTAGATATGATCATCATAAATATTATAATAACAATACTAATCAACAATATTGGTCCTCTGGTAGGAAAGATCTTACCTTGGGTGGATCCAGGAAATTCTCACGTTGAACCACTAAATTTTCCTTATAAATATCTATAGTTTTTACTTAATAGAGTACCTCAATTCTCGTCTCATGTAGTTTAATTTTGGTCTATTTTCTTACAGGATTCTGTATATTCAGTTGGCATTAACCATCGTGACAAAACTAATAACTTCATTGCACTTAAATTGATCTTTGCTAGAGCCACAAAACTAATAATTTTTGTATCCTTTGTAGTGCCTGTTTATCATAATTTCTCACGAAATTCCAATATTTGCATTATGGTAGGACACGCTGGCCTTCATTTAGTTTCAGTATAACTAAATCCTGCCTCTTATAGTTCAATGTATTCATTACTTCTAAATTAGCTTGCCTCAGATGCTCCAGCTATATTAATCTCAAAAATATCAAGAAAATCTGTGCACATTTGCACTCTTATTAAAATTCTGTAAAATAACAGGGTCAACCAGAAATTGCTTTTCATGCTGAAGGGCCACAGGTACTTTAATGTCCCTATCTTTCTCAAGTTAAAAATACTTTAAGGGGAAGGGACAAACCTGTAAGACGCCATGTTGTCAGTGTGCGTGGAGGCTCCATTGTTCAGATTGAAGGGAAATACAGAATTCTAGATGCACAAAATCTGCGCTCCATCACCATCTCTATCAGATTCCATCAGAAGGGTTCCCTGAGCAACTTAACTTAAATTACACTGGCAGTTATTTTAACGAATTTCTAAGTTAAATTGGTTTGATAATTTAGAAAAATGGAAGCGCTATGACTGAAATGTAATTTCCATGTTACCAATCATTTCGTTAGCAGTCCAAAAGTCCACCTTCAAGAAACTACTTTTGCTCACTATGGACCTTACTTTGTGCCCTGATCTTTAAATTCCTTATGTTAAACGTCAAGATCCTAGTTCAAACTGGTATAGGATCAAATGTCTCCATCCAAAGTTTTAACTAAGCCTTTTTATTTGAAAATCATGACCTAATATGATATTGAAAAGAGAGCCAACATGTGCCTTCTATTCCTCTCATATTTGACCAATCTCATCAGAATAATTTTGCTAGACCTCAATAAGATATTGCTTTTCTTTCCCATAACAATCACTTTAGTTACTATGATTTGATTCAAACAGCAGTTTTTGATAATCACACGGGAGAGATGGGAGATTTTAATAAATATAATACAACCTGGGTGAGCGTCGCATCATGAGGTGTGCAAAACGGTGCACCCAAGGGCAAGAAACGCCCTGGAGGGGGACCAGGAACCCAAGCCGCCAAGAAACCACAAACTCAGACACCGTCCAGGTTTATGGTATTTGCTACAAAACAAGATCAATACATGTAAATCCATGGTAACTAACCCCTTTCAAAGGTGGAACATGGGCTTTGACTCTTCCTTGGGGATGAGTCCCCAACCCTGTGGGAGAAAGCATGTGAGGCACAGCCCTCCCTTTTCCCCCACGCGGTATATGTCGCCACCAACAACATGGGCTGCAGCTGGATTGATATTGGTTTCAAAACAGCTGAAGAAGCAGATGCCGCAGCAAAAGTCTGCGTTGAAATTGCCCTTCCTGAGGGCAAAAAAATAGTGTGCACTGCACGCACCAGATGGAAAAAAGCGAAAACTTTGTTCATCTCCTTTGACTCGCTCCCTACCAACCTTCCTCATAAGGTAATTGAGGAGGAGCTTTACAAAGGGCTCATAGCCTATGAAGAAATTATACAACTCAAATTACAACGATTTTGCCTAATGCTAACCCAATGCACAGGCAAAGCTATCGCCATGATCAACCCATTCCCTGAAGTGGAAGATGACTTATCAAAAATCCCCCGCACAGCAGAGTTTCACTTCACAGATGGGGGACAGTCATCTGCATTCCAAATCACACCGGAATGTGCAACGCCTATATGCAACCACTGTGGTTCATTGAGACACAAGGAACACGCTTGCCTCATGAAGGAGGGCTTAATGGAAGCAGACTACTGTGAGGAAGCCATGGACAAAAGTAACAAAAACTTCTCCATAATGACTGACGGCCACCACCCATTCCGCTGGGGTGAGGATGGACTTTACTCCATTGTGGACCCAGTTACACATAAACAACGCAAAGCGGCACAAAAAGCCTGCAAGCAGGCAGCGGCCAAGGTGGCAGCACATGCGGAATCATCCATCAACCCCGGACAAATTCAAGAGGACATAGCGGAAAAACACCAAGCCAACCAATCAGAACAATTTTCCCAGGTTGAAAATTTTCACAGCAACTCAACTGAGTCACCAAGCGACATCAATCATGCACACTTTGAGGAACAATTCAGCTTTAATATGGGCGAAAACGAGGTGCACAATTCTCCAAATTCAAACCCCAAAATCACAGAATAAGCACCCACATTGAACCATCATGAGACACGTGCGGGAAAAGATAATGCATATTCCAAAAACTGCAATTCCCACAAAAAATAGGGTCAGAACAAGGGAACTGACATTGTCACTGAGAGAGTCGAAGTACAGATGTAGAGCATGGCAAAATGAGCTGCGGTGGGTTAGGGCCAGAGGGCCCTCCCATCTGCTCCTGAGGCGCCGCGGGCTCCTCAGTGTCAATAGGGACGCTAAACATCGCGGGAGCCAGGGCTCAAACGTCCCAAGCCAAAAAACTGGACTTCTTGTGAAAACCCCTTGTAGACATCTTGGCCATCTAAGAACCCACTGTCTACAGGGGGAAGAAGGATCCTGGTCAGCCAGGGTCTAACCAACACAATTGGTGTGGACATCTCACTGTGGGGTGATCGTCCAAAATAACAAAAATCAAAAATTACAAACTCCTCATCATACCTACACAGCTACATCCTGGTAGCAATGATCACATGCCAAGAGGAAACAATCTTGATAGCATGCATCTATGCACCATGCACTGCAGCCAAGAGAAAATAATTTCTCAAAACCATTCCAACACTCACCCTTCCACCAGATACCATCCTGTTGGGCGACTTTAACTGCTGGGATAACCTTGACATGGAACGATGGCCTAACCCCAGGGGATACCCACTGGGGCACATCGAATTCCACGCAATGAAGGCATCCCTTGGCCTACAGGATGCCCTCCCCCCAGATCACCACTCCTTCCCCACATGACATGGCCCAACATATGCGAGGGAGCATTCATATCAATGAACCACATTGATCACATCCTCGTTCTGCAATCCCACCAATCAAGCATATCCAAATTCTCAACAAAAAATAAATTTTTCTAATCACTGACTCGTTTTGGTGCAGCTTTCACCAACCCAAACCCATGCACAGGCGTCGCCCTGGAGGAAGCTACACCCAGAAAACATAAAATTGCCCGATATATCTGACTGGGTTAACACAAGGTCACAAACCCGGAATTCACAGCCCCATTCACTTCAGATCCCATCAGAACTTGGGCAAATTTCAAAATGGAACTAATCAAAAAACTAGACATCTTGCATCATGCAAGTACACCACTGACACAGCCACAATCAGGCTTACCTTGGTGGAACTGGACCACCTCAAGCTAAACACCCCGAGATCTGGTTATAGTCCCAACTGGAGATGCAAATGGGCGGAAATATCCGCCCGCCTATACACCCTCATTTTCAAGCACCAACATAGAATCAAAGTATTGAACAAAGGTAAGTTCATAAAGGAAGGCGAAACATGTTTGACATAAATTCTTCTGCCAATTCCACTCCTGCAGCAACCAGCCTGCATGCACACAGGTCCGTAAGGCTGACGGCACCATGGCAACTGACCCTGAGGAGATCAAGATGGAAGTACACTGTTATTATACTGAATTATACTGTGATATACTAACTGACCCACAAAAAATAACAGAATTTATAAATACCGCCGGATTACAAAGCACACCGCCGCACTACAATATATTCAATCTAATAACATGGGAGCAGCTTTGGGATACAATCCGCGGTGCACCACGTAGGAAATGCCCAGGGCCTGATGGGATACCCTACGAATTTTACAAAAAATATTTCAAAAATTGCCCCCTTCTTCTTGGCATCTATGAACCAGTGCTTGCTGGAAACACGCCTCCTACCTGATGGCCATAAATCATACGTCATAACCTATATAAGAAGTGTGACAAATTGGACCTGGCCAACTGGCATCCAATTGCAGTCTCCAGTACTGATACAAAAATTCTAACAAAATTTTAACAGACAGATTAAGCGCAATAGCCTCTAACGTCCTGTTAGAAAACCAGTTTGGGTTTATACCAGGGCGCTCAATCTGGAACAACATACACCTTGTTGCAAACATATGTCAGTCCAAAGCAACTGGAGCCCTGGTCTTCTTAGACCAGGAAAAGGCATACGACTGCATTAGTTGGCCATACCTAAAGGAATGCCTACACGCTTTCAAACTCCCACCCAGATTCATAAACTGGGCGATGCTCCTTACAGAATCTGCAACCATAGCTGTATGCGGCCCTGGCTTCCTAACTAACAAGATCACACCACACAGAGGGCTCAAACAAGGGGACCACCTCAGCCCACTGCTGTATAATTTCAGTTTCAAAACACTCCTCCGCGTAACTGACTCACGCATCATGGGCATAACTGCACAAGGCCATCCAACAATCAAGATACTGGCCTTTACGGATGACTGTGTGGCAGGTAAAGCTAACAACAATGATGCTTAACAGCTGGAACGCACCCTAGAGGAATACTCCATGGTGAGCAATGCATCACTCAACAAAAGGAAAACAGAAATAATTCACTTAGGCAAGTACACTAATAACTGGGCTACAACACCTGAACCTCATACCCCATAAAAAGGAAAAATCCACTCATCTTACCCTTTGCATCATCTCCCACCACCACTCCTGTCCGCCACCTTGGGATAAGGCTGGAAACAGGGGGATATGCTAATGAGACAATTGAGAACAATCTATTACATCGGGTATCTAACCGCGTCGCCTCCCTCAAGGGAAGATCCCCAGGACTAACGTGGTGAATAACAGTTGCTAACTCACTCATCCTCCCAATACTATGGTACCCTGCCCACATGATCGCCTTCTCACCCACCTTTATAACTTTGATCCGTGTGCTCATTCAGGGCTGGCTGTGGCCTGGATCACATCCACCCATAAGGATGGAAACACTCTTTGGCCCACACTCCAGCGGAGGCATGGATATAATAGATTTTGTAAACCATGCCAACCGCATCCTGGGCACCTGTATAAAGGAAGTCCTTGCCCCAAACCTCCCGCAGCAACACTGGTCCAGGGCAGCGAGGACTAACTTCGCGCAGGCGCTCAAAATAACCAACCACATAGCCCACCCAGACTACTATCATACCTTGCTAAACGCCCTACCGCAATGGGCCCACATGGAAACCCCTCTCACTTCAAACGCATCCTCTGAGCCATCCACCGCATGGGATGGACTGTAGAGAACACAGACTGTGCAGGGAAGGGGACGACCCAGCTCCCTCTAAAATTAAGAAACCCAGAAAACCACCCCAGAGAGACATGCTTGCTATGACCCCAACCATTGCTAGAATCAAATACCTAGATGCGTTGGACATTTCCTACGACTTAACCACACAGAAGGCAGTGTGTATAATGACGCACCACCCACTTCTACAGCTGAGGATAAGAGCCAACGCCTGGCGCTGTCTGAGAAGGACCTATAGGATGGCGGACCGTTCCAATTCCCTTTACGCAACCTGCGCAGTATGTGGAGGGGAGGGCTCCCTATACCACCACCTAGAAGCATGCCCCCAACCAAAGCCATATGGCGGGAAGTCGCGCGCCTGCTCAAGCTCCAAAACGAGCAGGAATTTTCTATCTCAAAGAACCTCCTCACGCTCCATATTGAATCACCAATCCCCAATGATACCCATTGCAATGTGGACAATCCACACCATTGCCTTAGATGCGTTCAAGGGCATGGTCCCAACCATCCATGGGGTTATCAACAGGTTCCACGTCCACTTATTGAGACACTTCCAAGCCTGGCTCTTTGGATATATGAGGCCAAGGCAACAGGCGCTCATAGAATCGTGGTTCCCACTCTTGTTCCTCCAAATGGACCCGTTCCTACACACCTGCTCCATAGTTGGGGAAACCCCCTCAGAGTAGCGCATCAACCCCCATACCTGGCAGTCCCGCTGGCAACAGGGGTAACCTGAGTACCCTAGGGTTCCCAATTTTACCTACCTTCGCTTCCCCCTCCCTTTCCACACATACTCGATAATGCCTGTCCCCTGGTCAGCTTACCTTGGTTAAATAAAAAATTATGCTAGACCTCAGGGCCAGGTTCTTCGAGGTCCAAAAGTCGTGTTAGCTCTACAAGAAGTTATTACCCAACAAAGTAACCATAATTCATACTTGCTGACAATGTTACACAGAAAAACAGGCTGTGAGACTATGTAGTGAGCACCAAAATTTGAAATCAGCCTTAGGGCGTCATATCAAAAGCACAATTCAATAAACCAAAAATATTAGTTACTATATGAAGACAGGATATTTGACAAAAATTTAACAAGAGAAACATTTCTTTCAGCAATAGGGTTTTTATCTAGGAAAACAAGAGAGCACCATGTATTATTGGATACTTTCAGAGGCTCACAGGCTCTCTAATAATCTTTCCAGATACGATCTTACAGCTTTTTTCTTAGAAAAAACCCTTTCCAGATGCCAATTCCGCCATATATTCTACTTCTACCCGAGTTCTTATTGGTGCTTACCATGGTTACTAAACAGCACTTCAAAAGGTAGGCTAAACCCATAATATCCAAATAAAATCAGAAAGCAAATAGCTAGGCTCAAGGCATTTTCATATAAAAATGTAAAACGCCAGATGTGATTGAATTATGGCAATTTGCATAAAAATATTGGACCCTATTACCTTTATTCTACTCTGATATGGGGCAACATAATATACCAAGCTAAACTAAAAAATATGGGCGATATGTAATAAGGCACAGCATTAATGGTTTAAATTAAGGGAACGATATTTGTGCCAGTAGAGATTTAGGAATTTGATAAATAGTAATCTAATATGTTATTCTGCTACATATAAAAACATGGGCCGTGGGGTAAATTAGTTACATATAAACCAATTAAATCCTTATCTGCATTTTATTCAAAATTAGAGAATAAAATAAAAAATAAAATCAGATGGTTATTCATACCAATTACAACATCTACTATGTAAACAAGCAGGGATGGCAGACATGACATCTTCCAATGTAAGCATTTTTGAGGTCAGCAGCATTTGGGCCTCAATATAACAGCAATCTGCAAATTTGTCCAGGGTTTCATTTTAGTGCAGCATGATTCTCATGATGGCCTGTGTCAAGATTTGAGATGATGAGTGTCAGGTTTTTATACAAAAAACGAATAAAAATCCCTACTTCCAGTTTGAGAACAGTAAATTAACTCTTGAGCCCACTTGAATGGAGCCTTATCTTGGTGGCACCACACCCAAATTCACTTAGAATTCTATACGCGTTTGAAAATTGATGGAAGTGACTTCATGAATCTCTTCCATTTCCTGAATCACAAGAGGCGAGGCATCCACCGCTTAGTTCATGGAGTGACATTGTACAGTGAGGGTGCCAACCAGGCGGTAAATCTGGAAAGCCATAAAAGATCCTAAGCAGATGGGGCACAAAGATCCCTGAGGCACCATGTCCCTACGCACCCTATAATTACTGGCATATTTTAATCTAATAAAATAGTCTGTATTCAGTTATATTTACGTTTTTACCCCTCTCTGCAGATTTACAGCTTTGAGCCCACCTTTAAACCTTGCTGACAGTCTAGAGAACTGTTACACTAATAAAATGTTGAGCTCACTACAGGGGGCCCTCAAGCTGTCTAAAATGAAAACATCTATCACAAGCCATGGAGAATACCAGCGTTCTAGAAAGCAACCTGCTGATTTGTCAAGAATTGTTGCTCAAAGGATCTTTAATTACTGATATGAAATACTAACTATGCAACCTGAGAGCCTAAAGTTTCAAGCTGCGTTTCAGTTCACGCTTTTCAGTAGAAGGCAATCAATACCAAATTTGGTATGAAAATCTTGGCGAAATAATTCAACAGCTAATCAATGGTATCTATTAAGTGGGAGGCCGCTCAAGACAGTCCTGTGCATCATCAGTATCATCTACTATGAGGGTTCTCTACACCTCTGCCCAACTACGCCGAACTGACTTTAGGGACTGAACGTTATCTTCAAAAGTTTTTTCATCCCACCATTTGTCACCTCCTGCAGCTAGTTGGGTTGCATCATCATGAGGTTTCCCATCAACTAGGGATTACCCATACTCTACATTCACATGTTGTTGACTTCTACAACGCGACCACCTCCTTCATCCATGACAACTGAGAGGCCATTATCAATAACCAATGGTTATATTTATAAGGCGCAAACCCAACTTGCGGTGTTAAATAACGGAAATCTCAGGC
The DNA here is from genome assembly GCA_022478985.1 of Massospora cicadina. NCBI lineage: Eukaryota > Fungi > Entomophthoromycota > Entomophthoromycetes > Entomophthorales > Entomophthoraceae > Massospora > Massospora cicadina. The sequence goes on along the minus strand of JAKSZP010016189.1, from coordinate 70,634 downwards.
TACATCAAGGATCAGCTTCGCCAAAATATTCATCTTCTCTAAGCTATCTGGGGCCAACGCCTACACCGTGTTGAAGATATGGTAAGGACTCTTCAACAACACTATCAAGAACTGACGCCCTGTGCCTTACTCCTGGGAATGAAGATCTTGAGGGGCCCAAAGGGTCAGAGGGTCCTGAAGGGTGCAAGGCCCACAGGTCCTGAAGGTCCCCATGGGCCTCAAGGGCTCCCTGGCCCCTCAGTACCTACATTGGGTGACCCTGATGAACCTTGAAAAAAAAAAGGATGACTTGTCAGCATTGGACACCCTACAAGATCAGATCTTAAGTGTAGCCAAGGATGTAAACTCCAAGTTGATGAAGTCCCCTTAAACCCATGAGCTTCAATTGAGGCACTTTCTGATGAGATGGATAATCTCACCGCCTTCATCCAAGTTACCAATATTCGCCTCCCCTCATCTCAAAAAAACCTGCCATGGGTTCAAGACCTACTTAAATAGCCTTGACGGTTAGATTCTTCTATAAGGCCGATATTTAAGTGCTCAAAGAGCAGGTCGCCTATAAGTATTCCATCTCTTTTATCAACCAGAATTGGTATGACATTCAGGAGGACCTTGAGGGTTTGAGATGACGATTGGATTAACAGGCCCCTTACAACTATGCAGAAACTGAGGTTTCTGAGCCTGCACCAATCCTGAGCGTTAATACACTCTCCACTCTCTCATAGCTAATTTTAAACCTAGTTTAAGGAAAGATTTAGTTATGGTCAGGAAAGTATTGCTCCTTATTATATGCCTATGAGAGTTTTATATAGGAAGCCACCAACCAGAAGAAGGCGAACCACATCCATTCCTGTCTTAACAGCATGGTATAGAAATTCATGACTCCCCACCTGAAAGAATGCAGCACCTGGGACCAGGTTCAAACGGTCCTAAATTCAGGAATTTTGGTAGTAATCAAACCTTAGCCAGCTAGAAACGGGCCTTCATGGGTATCTGTTTGAACAAGGGGGAGATTCCTGTGGAATTAGTCAGCTGATTTTATGCCCAATCGCAACCATTCATTAAACAAAATTGTGTAACCTTATGCGATGCCATTACTGCTGTGATCTCCACGTTAGGTTCTTATTATATGGTAAAAATACATATGATTGGTCAAAAGAATAAGTTTACATGCATTTGGTAAATCAAGAAGCGCTTAACAAGATTCCTGTGACAACTTTGCATCACAAGGACACCTCTTCAGCTCCCTTTAATTGCCCTCAGGTCCATGTCATCAAAAACTAGAAAATTCCTCAACATTGATGCACCTATTGCAATGTTTTTTGAAACAGCGCCAAGACATGCTGGAAGTGATTGCGGAGGAATCAGGAAAAGGGCTGTCAGAATGAAGGATGAAGCACTGCATGATGACATCCCTATTAATCCTCAAGGACCTCATTGACCTTTAACAAATCTAGGGCTGCCATATCTGAAGGGGAGGTTTTGGTACCTATCAATAAAAAATTTAATACTGCTTACTTTTCTCTAGATGACTCGCTTATGTTTCTTACACTAACTCAACAGTTTGTAAGCTTGGTCACCCACATTGAAGTTTAAGTCCATAAGATTTCAGTTCTTGTCATAGTTGATAGGGCTCCCTTGTGAATGTTGTTTCATCTAAATTATTGAAAAAGTATTAAGATCGCCCAAGACATGCCACACTATATGGAGTATGGCACCACGGGACTTTAATGTGCACAATCCATAGGGTTTTATTCTTCTCTGCAAAATTAATTTGGGAAGCTTTTAGTACCAAATCCTGCTGTAGCACTGGACAACCCAACCTACGGACTTCTTCTTAGGACTCAATTCTTTTGAGACTACTAAGTAGTGGTAAACTACAATGAGGGGTTCCTATACCTACTTGAACAACGGATTCCTTTAGTTTTTACAACCTTCAGTAACTCTAAAATTGAGGTCAGGTCTGAGCTTGCCTGTTAGAGAGTGAGAGCCAGATAAATCAGCTTGAGTATCATGTCAGAGGCTCTTGAATATGGTTGCCCCCACCTGCTGTTGATGGTTGTGAAGGCATGCCGATCTACCTACCCAGGATGACCTGTATACCTTCAAAGTCCCAAGTTATTGGTGATACCCAGTTTAATCTCAACATTCCTTCTGGATATTTGTGGAAATTTTAAGCCAAGATAACACATCAGCCAAAGAGGTCCTGAATTGTCCAGGGATTTTCAATCCCGCCTATGCCAGATCTATATCAGTGTTGTCAGTCAATTGTACTGACAAACTAAGAGTTATAGGCCTAAATAGTCCCACTGCATATGTCCACCTTCTTTCAGCGGAAGTTGTCAATGATGTCTATAGTTTTAGGAACCTAAGATATTTTTGGTTAGAGACATCCTCTTCAGTGGCTCTGGTCAACACCAACATCAGAAAGGAACTCAATGAGTAACAACAACGAGAGGTTTAGGACCTATTGGAGGAGTATTCTGACCTCTTCTCAACTTTTACTTATAATTTAGCAAAATGAGTGGGGTGCTACATCCTGTGGAAACTGGGGAAGCCCCTCTTGGTCCCAACCTTGCCAAAACGGCTAAGGTTGAAGAAGCACAAGTGGCATTAGAACTCAAGCAAATTCTCAAAGCTGGGCTACTGGTTCCATCATGTAGTCCTTGAGCCTCCCCTCTCCTAATGGTCTGGAAGAAGGATGGCAGTTATTGGGTGGTCATAAATTATCGACAGCTCAATTTTATTACCAAGAAGTACAAATACCCCTGCCCTAAATTACTGAATCTCTCCAGTTGCTGTTGGGTCACAATACATTTCTTCAATGGACTTGGAAAGTGGTTATTGGCAAGTAGAGTTTACCCCCCAAAGACTGAGTCAAGTGCGCATTTATTGCCAACAAATGGTTGTTTAAACCTTTGAAAATACCTCAAGGGCTTTGTAATGCGCCCTTCACTTTCCAACGTGCCATGGACAGGATTCTTAGAATTGAAGTTAAAATGTTGTTGGGTTTTTTTCACCTTTCCAGCTTCATAGGTTATCTTTTCATTTGCTAGGGGATAAGTCCTAATAACTAAAATATCATATATTGGTTGACCTTGATTTCAGGTTAATAATGTCTGAGGATTTTAAGTAAATTCTCTAGGTTTGGATCTGTTGGGGATCAATCTGTGCAAGTGATTAGATCTTGTTGGGCAGAGTTGGTGACAAGATTGGGGCATCTGATAGCTGATTTTTGATTAATCATTATGTGTACTGATTGGTATTGGTCATGTTTCAATAACGACTGATTGGGAATTTAATCATCAGTTGTGAGGCGAGTGATACCACCTGCAACTAGAAAAACAATAGAATGGTTTGCAAGCTGCTATAATGGTTAAAGAGTCCCATTCACCTAAGCAGGCCAATAACCAAATGTGGTGGTTCACTGTAATCAAGAGGGAACATTAGGAACACATTTTATGGCTCTTTCCATTTTTTGTCTCTGGGTTGTCCAATGAAGGAATCCCTAAACCAATGAAGAAGACCATCGCCAATAGAGACATCATAAAGAAATTCAACGGCAATGGCTGTTGTTTCATGTATGAGGTGCCAACTTAGGAGTTGGGCACCAAATCCCCCCTTTAAATTTTCTAGTAACTTTTTTATAAATCAGATTAGATCAGATTGATTCAGATTTTGTCAAAATTTGGTCTCACCCATCATGGGGTTGATACAGGTGTTTAGGGATTAATCAGCAATGTTGACCAAGTTCCTTGTATGGCAGGTAGCCATGACAGACATAGGCTTATGTCTCTAGCTCTTTGAAGTGAGGAAGAAATCACTGGGATGTAAGAGGCTACCTGATTGAGGTGGTCCTCAATTATAAAGAATATTGGCAGCTAACTGTTGTTCAACATTAGCAATTTTATATCTCTTACATCAGACTATTTTGTCATAGTAAATTGTATCATTAGTAATTACTTAAGAATTATATGCATAGCCAAGGAGATTCAAACCCAGTTCCTCATCTGTTCAGGCTAAATGTTTTGCCACTTGGTTATGAAGCCTTATCATAGATACTTATATTACTTCATATTTTATATGAAGAAGAGATTATTCAAGAGATTAGATCAAATTATACATTATTATCAAGTTCTTTTCCTCTTCAGTTTTTTATTGTTGTAGTATACAATAATTGTGGACTCTTTTGTGTGTTTAAAAAGTAAGGATTGTATATCCTTAGAAGAGAAGCAAACCTTTGACGTAGATTTCCGCTGACTCAGCGTGACGAGAACTAGGGCCAGATTCTCTGAATCTGAAAGTGGATTAAGTTCAGTCAGATTAGGTAATAAGTCCCTAAGTGTCAAATCAGTATTTTGTATATTTTTCCAAGATTAGCGTTGTACCTCCTCTGGTTTAATTATTTTTCTATGGATATTAGCCATCATACTACCATCACGCATATATAATTATCAAGCAACGCGGATTGTGCATATACTGAACCTGTGCAGTTAACTTCTGGGAACTATTAGTTAAGCCAGGTCTTACATTTGGGGGCAATAGTCACAGATTTTAACCTTTTGTGCTCACTAAAGGGGGTAGTTGAGTAAGTAAATCATTCTACAATGACCTATAAAGAAGAATTGAGAATTTATGGACGTAATTGGCAAATGTCAACAAGAACGCATTAAATTTATCCAATCATAGAATATTGTGGCCTTAGAGGAGAGAGTCACTAAGATTGAGGAAGGAGGTGAAGGAGTTTTTTAATTCCAGCAATGAGTTACTCAAAAAGTAACATCATTGAATAAAAAAGAAGACGATTTGGTCAAGGAAGTTTTATTCATTAAGATGGAACATGAAACGTATTGCGTTTGTTTACACTCACATAGCTCAGACATGGAACGACTATTGAAACAAGTCAATTTAGAGAACCAGAAATGTAAACAGAAACCTTTTTCAGTGACCAACGACAAATAAAAGACCCCTAGAACTCCAGTTGGGTTTTTTACAACTCCTAGAAATATGGTAACATCATTTGCAATTATTTTGGAGATAACCCCCAAGATTACTCCTCAAGTCAGTTGGGTAGCCAATCTGAGAAGGCGGCTAAAGAAAATTTGGAGAATTCAGAGCCACGCCAAAGTTACCCACTTTTCATCAGGACAACGCTTCTGCATTCTTTTGACTGTTTGACATGAATATGTTTGGGTATGGCAATAGATAAAAAACTCTTACAGTCATGAACTGTTAGGATACAGACTGTCAACGCTTGGTGTTACTTTATCTAGAAGAAGAAAACTGGTCTTACTCAGAGGCCAAGGATGCAATAATGAAGGAGCTTGGAAGTCCCTCGCATATGACAATATGAAAGCAAGGACCCATGGTGATTCAATTTTAGAAAGACAAGACCTTTGCAAGTTTTGCCAACTGATTCTACTAAGAATCACTGATTTTGGTCAGAGCAAAAATCTTGGACAATTTCGATGTGCAATCACATTACAAGTGGCCCTTCAGCCTTATTGAAATTTACATCAGATGTCTTTCGCATTAGCAACTGAATAACCACCTTGCAAATGGTAGATCACTTGAGGAGCTTGGAGTCACGTTTGAGGCCCCTAATCACTGCTTCAAGCTGAGTCTAGCCAAAATTCGAATCCTACCAAAGTGATCAAACCCACTAAAGAATCAAACAATCAAAAAAGCAGGGAAACAAACCTAAGGGTTCAAACGGACAGACAAGAGGAACTTTTGCTGTCACCAGTGTGGAGTAAAGATCCACTTCGCTGCCCAGTGCTTCAGCAAGAAGCCTACTGAGCAAATCAACGTAGTCCAGGCAAAAAAGGCCAAACCTGCACAAGAGGTGGGAAAAGGGCCACGGCCTAGACAGGGAACAGTCTTAAGCTGCAGTTAAACCCGGTCCTCGCAATAACCTATATGAGGACATTGACATCAGCAATATGTTTGTTGACGATGATGCAGAGAATCAGCTTTACCAAGTGGTCAACTTAGATGTCAATGCGGTAACCAGAGCTGGAGCAAAGGGGATTGACCCAAAATAATTAAGGAGGTTGCACACTCATATGCACGCCAACTAGTGGATGAGATTCTATCCACTTAGAATCCAGATGATCTGGTCAAGGTCAAATTAGATGAGGCTAATCTGCCAATCCCCCTAAGCGCAACCAAGAAAGCATTTACTGATCTGTGGCGCAAATTATTCACAACCTTGATTTGTCAAGTAACGCTGCTATACAATCAGTAAATACCATTTTGTAATACTCTGAGTGTATTCATATTGATATACTAGTCAATTGAGTATGGTTGTGGCTATTATTGACACCTGGCACCGATTATAACTGTCTTAACCAAGCTGGTGAAGAAAATGAGAGTTTTGCCTTATTTGGAAATAAGAAGGACAATGGAACTGCCAGGCTTAATACAACTATCTCTTGTGAAGCGTATAGCGCATTACCACTCAGATTTGGATCCATGGTGGTATCTGCCCCAGCTATATTTGTCCAACCAAAACTATGATTTTCTAATCAATCCCAAGTTATTAAGGAAATACGGAGTTAAATGTAACTTTGGTAATAATACGTTGACCATATTGGGTCAAACGTTGCCTATAATGTATCTTAGAGTTGGTGAAACTCCATTTAATATGAGGAACAACTGCTTCATTTTTTATTTACAATAATGACATTATTTCAATTCTTCATTAATTGGTTGGACAAAAGAAAAGGTAAATGCCAACGAAAATTCTGGAAAATTGGAAAATTCCATTATGAAGCAAGGTGTCAAACACCATACCTCTGGGATTGCAGATAATAGTCAATACAGGATTTACTTTGGAGATACCGAGATGTTGTATGGAGAGGTTGGCAGCCCATGGAAGAAATCTAAAATAGAGCCAAGTATGGCGCATGGGATAGTGATGCTGTTCCATGGTGAAATCTGAGTTCTCCTGTCAAATTTGAGTGGAAAACTGATGAAGATTGCGAAAAATCAGATCATTGCATTTATCCATCTGATCCTGATGGCGGAATTACAAAAAGTCCATGATTTTGGGACTCTCGCTTAAAGGGGATTGCTAGAAGGAGTTGCCAAGAGTATTAACTTATTGATCAACTGAGAGAAACTCGTGATATGATGGAAAGACAGCAAGAAGAGGTTCTCAAACTACTTGATAAAGTATCAGGAAATCTTTGCCCAGGATGATCACAATTTAGAATGCACAAAAAGTATAGTTCATAAAGTTGACACTAGGGAAGTTTTTCCAATATGGGTCAACCAATCCGACAATTGAAGGCCACTGAAGCTGTAGTGGAAGAGGAAATCAGCAAACTAGTGGAGCACGGGCTCCTAGTTCCATTGTCAAGTCCCTGAGCAATCCCTGTCCTGTTAGTGAAGAAAAAGAATCATTCTAATTGGGTGGTGATCAGCTATAGTAGGCTGAAAAAATAACATAGAAAGATTCTTATCCACTACCATGAATTGACGATGCATTAGATCAATTTGGAGAATAAAAGTATCTCTCCGTGAAGGATCTAATATCAGGATATTGACAAATCGATTTGCTAAGTGAAGATCAGGAGAAAATGCACAATCATCACCGCGCAGGGGCTATACCAACCAACTCAAATGCCCCAAGGTCTTTTCAATACACCTGCGACGTTCCAAAATCCATGGGCGCCATATTGAATGACTAGAAATTGTCATGCTTCCTGATGTAATTGTACAATACAAATGTGTTCAGTAGGACTTTTACTGACCATTTGCACCACTTGAAAGAAGTATTCAAGAGACTGTCTGCGGCTAACCTGAAGATTAAGCTGAGAAATTGACGCTTCTTCAAGAAAGAGTTGAATTATCTGAGGTTTATCATCAACTTCAGTGGCCTGCAGCCGCAAACCAAAGAATTGAAGCATAGAGCGGATGTCCATCTCATTAATACCCCAAGATATCCAAGTGTTCCTTGGAATGGTTGAAAATTACCAAAGATTTATATGGGATTATGCAAGAATTGTTGAGCCCTTGTTTTATTTGCTGAAAGATCTGAATAAAGGATTCATATGTGATGAAAAGGCCCAGGATTTTTTAATGAGTTACATCAGTATAGATAAATTCGCCAATTTTGAAATATCTGAATTTCAATTGGGAGTTTATAATGCAGACTGATGCTTCATTAATGGAAATTTGCGCCATCTTGAGTCAAGTAGATGAACTCAGGGGAGCATTTAGTAGCCTATGTGAGCCAGACGTTGTTAGCCGCAGAACGGAATTACAACTTTACTGAGCATAAATTCCTTGCAGTGATTTATGCTTGTATGCAGTTTTGTGCGTATATTCATGGCACACACTTTAGAGTGGTAACAGAACACTCCTCCATGCGTTGGCTACACCACATTAAAGAACTGGAAAGACGTCTGGGCTGATGGACCTGAAGCTTCAAGCTTATGTCTTTGAGATAGTCCACTGAGTGGGAGCTTCTCAGCAAATTATAAACGGTTTATTAAGGTACTCAAAGCTTTTATTTTCCCATAAGCATCACTTTTGTTTACGGGTGATTAAATCGATTCAACCAATTACAACTTGTCTTAATTGTGCCGTCTAATCAGGGGATGAAAAAGTTACTGAATCCACTGAACTCACACACCTATGCAGCTGCGATGAAGGGGAACAGCATGGGCCAGAAGGCCCAGCTGCTCAACTTTAACCTTAGTGCAAAAAAGGAACCATATGTCCCAAACAATGACTATCTCAAGATGGTTTAAGTTTTTCATTAAACTGGCAACATTAGCCACACATTTCCCAAGTCCTCTCTTGAAGTTGGTGTGCGCATTAACTTTGGCGCTGAGAAAACTCTATGATATGAAGCAGTATGTCAGACGATCCCAAGACTCTTCCCAAAAGCTATAAGCTTGACTGAAAAACTCACAATGAGAACCTTAATCTTGGCTTTGCTACTGCTGAGGCCTCGGATGCAGCCATAGTTGCCCCATTTATAGTCACCTACACTAAGCTGAGGGTTGGCAAGGAGCCTGAACAAATTACAGTTAATACCCCATTCACATGCATCCATTTTTGGGATGATGTAAACTTGTTTGTAGTACTTGAAGGACTCCTGAACAATGAAAAGCAGTACTACCTAGAGGCAGAGCTAACAAGCAGCCTGAGCGCATATGGAAAACTAGTCTATTTTTAAAATGGAGAAAAACGCCTCCTGCCCCACCTGGCTACAGAAAAGGCTGTAGCAATAATACGCCTGAGTATGGATGCTGATGGTGACATAAATACAATATCATGCAAAGTGTATATCTTGGACCAAAAGGGGAATTAGTCTTGCCCTTTCTCAGTCCGCCCAAAAAAGAGCCCGCCCATATGCATGAGCTGCAACGAAGTAGGGCATAAAAACAATGCCTGTCCGGCTACATGGGAGGGAAGAAAGTTTATTGAGTGTGACAAAAGTTTGAAGGATATAGATCAGGGTACGCATTAACAGCCCACCTCTGGGGATCTCAGGCTAATTATGAGGTGGTCCAACCAGTCTCCCCAGAGCAAAATAAAGAAGCGAGGATGGCCAAAAAGTCGGCGGAGAAGGCCAAGCAGAAGGAGGAGAAGGAAGCAGCTGCTTGGGAGGAAGCAGCCAGGCGCAACATTGAGCAACAACAAGAGCACCTCTTTAGTATGGCCGCCCCCAAGACAGACCAGAAGCCACAAATTTTATGAGCAATGGGCATTCCGATCAGAAGTGGACGACGCACACTTCCTACCTGTACACAATGTAGCCCAATCCATTCAAGTACCAGTCAACAAACCCATTACAATTCAACAGTTTCTCAATACTCAACGGGATGGAGGAAAACAGTGCTTACTGTATGGAGAACCCAAATCGGAACTCTGGTTCACCAGAATGGCAATCAAATACAACACCATCCCAACCATTTACGAGGGTCCTATAACTAGGTCCAGACATAAGAAAGCCACCAAAGTTTCACAGGGTTAATATGGTCCCATGCAGTTATAGCAAGTGTGTTGGACTCGCTAACAATTAGGACTCTCAACATAGAAGGGCTCTCATCCAATAAGTCCCTTGATAAGAAACGAGGGCTCCTGCTTAACCCACCTGTGGATGTGCTTGCCTTGCAGGAGAGCAAGTGCACCACTGGAAAGGAGGAAGAGTGGTCCAGGCTCTTTCTCCCTTCGCAAACATTCTGGGCCAGCTTTTGTGGAATTGTAGTCAAAGCAACAGCTTCCATCACAATCACCAACTATTACTCTCATTTGGAAGGAAAGGTTCTAGTTCTGGCCTTCAAATGGGGGTACCAATCATATCAGGCGCCTCAGTATATGCCCCTCTTTAAGCGGACAAAAGGGAAGCTTTTTTAAGAAACCTAATTGACTTGAACCTTCCAGAAGAAACGATTAATCTAGGGGACTATTTTTGCTGTCTGGACGGAACTTGTGACAGATGGCCAAATGTCACAAACCTACCAATAGGTTCGAACCAATTACAGCAATTAATGACATCAAAAGGTCTTCCAGATGCCAAATCACTCTCAGAATCATACTTTCCGAATATGAAGAGGCCAAATATTATAGGTAATCAACTAATCAGCTCCACTAGACTGGATTTGATACTCATACCCATGTCATTGGAATCATTAGCCGAAGACTTTGTAAAAATCGACCTATATCTATCAAACCTCAGAATGGTGAAAAATAGTATCCAATCAAAGTAAGAACCACCCAAGGATCAACGTTGGAAAAGGATGCTGCCAAAGAATGTGAATCTGGTCCAAGTAGAAGATTAGACAAAAAGACATGTAGATGAACTAGCCAAATGCACTGATTCTGATACCTTATGGCAGCAATGGCAAAGGTTAAAATAAAGGAAATTCTATCCGCCCCAGCCCACGCAGCATCCCGTCGCACAAGGAAGGAAATAGCAGAACTTTTCAAAGCTCAGAGAACATTAAAACATCTGGAAAGATACCCACCTCGTAACGGCTACTCACCACAGTGGGCTAGAGATTGGGTGAAACAGAGACTAATTGTCAAGAAACACAAACAACTCCAAATGCATATGGAGGCCCTTCAAGCAGGTGCCAGATGGGCTGTTCAGGGGGACCGACCATCCAGGTTTTTCTACCAAACTTACAAAATGAGGTCAAAAAATGCCAGTCTCACTAAACTCCAAATGTGCGAAGGCCAAACCACTAGATACCCAGAAGAGGTAGCATCCATCACCTACTCCTACTACTCAGAACTGTACAAGGCAGCCCCAACAGAGGAAGCTGCTAAGAACTACTTCATTAATGTTGTCCCCAACACGCCAAGCATTTAGTCAACCTTGTTGACTCCATAACGGAGGATGCGCTAGAACAGGTTTTATGGAGGCTCCCAACCAACAAATAATCAGGACCAGAAGACATCCCCTATGAGTACTATAAAGCACACTATGAAGTAATAAAGAACTCCATTCTATTTCTTTATCTCAAGTCTGCAAGAGGGGAGGGTGATCCCAGGAGGCGCAGAAGCCTATACCATAGTGCTCCACAAAAATGGGGATCGTACTGACCTGAACATCTGGCGCCCAATATCTCTAATCAACGCGTATATAAAGATAATGAGAAAGATAATGGCTAAACGTCTTTCATAAAAGCCAAAGAGTGCATTGCCCCACAAAAGCATGGTTTTATCCCAGATAAGAGAATTGTGGATAACATCCACCAAGTAACAAACACACTTGGAGAGCATCCAAGGGCACATTCTTCTTTCTAGGTTAAGCTAAGGCATATGACAGATTTGACTGGGAATCCTTGGTGACAATATTTCACAAACAGGGCTTCCTCAAACCTTTATCTCATGGGTAGCAAACCATCAGCTGTCACCCACCTTCTCAGTTCTAGGGTCTGCATTTATTTCACCTCCTGTCACACCAGAAAGAGGCCTCCGTCAAGGGGACCCACTTAGCCCTATCTTGTCCAGCCTCACAATTAATCCCCTTCTACGGGTGATGGAGAAACGGTTAGCTGGCATTGAGTGCAAGGGGAAAAACCACTTAAGGTTTTGGCCTTCGCAGATGACTGTGTGGTAGGGGGCTCCTCCAAGACAAATTCCAAAAAGATAGAGGAGATAATCAGCCTTTATTAAAAAGCCTCCCATGACAAAATCAACAAAACCAAATCAAAAGCCTTGGTACTATCAGATGTTTAGCGCCCTGGCCCTAAAAACAAGATGACAAAAAGAAAAGTCGCAAACACAAGAAAAGTGAAGAAGTGTAAAATCCAGCTTTATCCATCTACCCTTTCAGATGCCTTTCCCAAAGGAACCCATCAAACACCTAGGGTTCCTCATCACAAGTGCAGGTATAGCTACTCATGAGGTGGAAGAGAAGCTACTTCAGGATATCCAAAGGACAGTGGCAAGTGGAAGTTCAGGAAGACATCTCTGGCTGGAAAATGTTGCCTTGCCAACACTGTGCTCTTCTCAAAAATTTGGTACCCTGCACATGCTATCACCTTTAGCAAAAAAAAATTAAAAACACTCACATCAATTCTACAACCTTGGTTCTGGGGCTCATGCTCCCCACAGCCAGGATCACCACACTAAGGGGGCCAACTCCTGAAGGCAGGATGGGTATAATAGACCCTGAACGCAATTTTGCAAACATATTCATGAAATGAATCAGTGCTGCGACTTCACAAGAAGGGAATCCGCCTCCATGGGCATCAGCAGCAAGGACCCAAATAGCCAGAAACCTAGCTCTCAGGAACCCAGGATCCCCAAACACCCTATTCAATTACATAGGTTCACGCCCAGGTTTAGTAGGGCCATGGGATGCGACGCTTGAGGCCAAAGCGATGCTTCGTTATTTTAAAATATCAAAAATAGAACCATGAATCAAACTCAAACCTTATGAAACTTGCCGTTGGTGAAAATGGAAAATTCTAAAACTCAATTGGCACCCAGCGCCACCAGCCAATGCAAATTCTGAGGGACCAAGCATCCAGCCAATCTCAGCGCTGGATTTCTGGGAATAATTTATACTCCTGAGCTCCATAATACCACTTGGAGAATATTGAGCGAGCCTCTACTTCACCCCAAAAATACAACCCTGCATTGGAGAGTTGCTAAAAGACTTTTAGACAGGGTAGTGCTCAAACGCCATGCACAGGCAGTGCACAGTGTGCAGAGAAGAAGATTTTCTGCACCACAGGTATGTTTTATGTAAAACAACGGTAAGAGTCTGGGAAGAATGAGTGCGCTTAGCACAGCTAAAATCCACAAATCCCAACCACATAGCCAAGAACTGGCTCTTCCAGGCAGGGTCAAGGCATCGAGGCCTTTATTGCATTAAGATAATTTTCTTTTTAGTGTTATGGGCGATCCATAGTAACTGGGTTGCCACCACTGCAAGCCCACAAGGGTCTGACCCAGCTAGGGCAATCAATAACTTTTTCTTTAGTCTAAACAAAAACTTTGGCTACTTGCTATTTGAGGATGCCATCCCACTGAAACAGCGTGTGCAAGTAGCATCTTGGGCCATTTCACATATGTTCAAAATTTCCATGGTGCAATGAACTTGTTTATGGAAAGCCCGTTTACCCAGGGCAACTGAGGTCTCCACCAACAGCAACCCACATCAAGGCGCGATACCAAGGTTGTTTGAATAGCATTAAACCACTGTTTACAACCCGCTTTAAAATATTCCCATTTACTCGCCTATCCCATCCCTTGAGTGTGTCATCTTTGGTCACGTACTCCTGAATAAAAATTAAGGAAATAAAAAAAATAAAAATTAGTAAAAATTAGTAAAAATTAATAAGGTACTCAATAGTCCAAGTAGTATACTAATAGGCTGATGAGTTGTTTCAGAGAATGGTCAATGGAGAAATTCAGTATGAGCCCTGAGATATCCAATGTGCGCTTTAAAAATCAATGGAAAACACTGAGACCAAGGATGAACAAGTATCTAAGACAAGTGATGGAAAAAAACTATTATTTCTGAAACTGTCTGAACAAGCGGCTATAATTCAAGCTGCCCATAAGGTTGTTGGGCATGAAGGCCTGAGAAAAATAACCAATCATATTTGCCAGTATTTTTACTGGGAGTCTATCAATTATGATGTGGCTGACTAACTGACTTGCTTTGTGGAGTGCCAGTTGCACAAACCTCATAAGAACACAACCGGATATTGACTATTCCACCCTGGATTTGCCTGTTATATGGTGTCCATTGATGTGATGGGACCGCTGACTATGATCACAAGGGTGTCAAATACATTATAGTTGCAATCAATCATATGACTAGATGGGTCAGGACAAAGGCTTTGGCGAGAATTGGCGCAACAAGAACCACCTGTTTATCCTGGATCAAGTTGTTTATTGTCATGGATGCCTGCAAGTCTTGTTGAGTGACAATGAAACGAATTTTACATCCCACATGATCCCAAGGTTGAACAAAATAATGGGGATCTGTGGAGTCATGTCAGTACCTTACCAGCTGGAGACAGACAGACTGATAGAACAAGTTAATGGAATGCTGGCCATGACGCTGAGGAAGCTGGTTGCTGGAAAAACTTCCACCTGGGGAACATACCTCAGTTTGGTGACATTGGCATATAATATTAGTCACCGTATGGCAAAGGAAAAAACGTCGTTTAAATTGCTGTATGGAAGAAAGGCCACGTTACCATTGATTCTATATTTGGTTGTTGAACCAACATTGGAGATGAGTGCTGAGCATTATTTGATCCAACTGTTAAATATCCTGATCAAAATGAAGTTGCAAGAATTTGATATGACCTAAAGAAAAAATTAAGGCCAAGACAAAGGATGATATAAACTGAATGGCATTATCTGAATACCATGTAGGCGATAGGGGTAGACTATTGTGACACTCATGGCTTCAGGAGAAGAAATAAACTAGATGCGCTGTGGTTAGGTCCACTTGAGGTTATCGCCAAGATGACTTTGGATGCATATTCCATCAGGAACCTCACAGATGGAAGAATCATTAGATGGGTCCATGCTAAGTAGCTAAAGAAGTGAATCTAAGAAAAAATAATAAGAGTTCACCAAAGAACCGCTGAATCATTGAGATGGTTATGTCCTGACAATTTTTGGTCAAGTCCTAAAAAAAGGACCACTGAACCAAAATAAATGGTTAAGTCTAAAAAAGACCTCTAAACCATGCAAAGTGGTAGATCAGATTATAACTAGGAACATTTTTGGGGGAATAAAGAGTAAAAATATGGACCGCTGAATGAGTAAAGGTCATTTCCCATCTAAAAATAAGAAAAAAATAACAAAGAATTAATAAATTATGTAGAAAAAAGAATATGGAAAAAACCATAAAGGTTGAATAATAGATTGTTTTTTATTTGTTATCCTTAATTCAGGGATGATTCCGCCTATGTCACCTCTTGAGGAGGGAGTATGTATAGCAGTAGGAGCAAATAAACCATCAAAATCTACTTGATATAGAATGCTAGCAAGGATTAAACCTACTCAAAGCTAGGTTTTTGAGCGGAGGCTGAACCCTGAGATAACATGATGAGGGTAAGAGAGATTGAGATGTTAGTACTTTCCAATTGCAATACTCCAGATCAGGGAAGAAAAGAACAGAAAAGAAAGAGGCAGTCAGCAAATAATCCCAAATAGTCCCAATATGACACTGGAGCCAGAAGATTAGGCTTGAGTACTTGCTGACAGGCTTTATCAAAAATGTTGGACATATGGGCTTGCATAGAGCAAGGATTTACTGGGCGGAGGTTGCTGAATCATGCCCCCAATCAAAGCCATAAGATGGAGTTATCTATTTAAAGCACCATAAATGAGGTAGTCATGCAAAGAGCGAATGGCATTCTGAAGGTAATGACAACGAGCTTCTTAGAGTTAAAAGCAGAATGAATGATGGAATTTGGGGGAGGCTGGAAGCTTTGTGTTCCAAATTCAAAGAACTTGGCCTATAAAATGAAGAGCATAATCTGCAACATCTCAACCTATAATGCTTGAGAGATCAGAGGTGTTCAGAGCTATAGAGAGAGCCTCAGTTACTCAGCTCCTTAATTCTGCATAGGGGATCTGTTGGAGATTCAACTGTGATGACTGATTCTAATCAAGATCAAGGTTTGTTGTCTCAGTCTAATGAGATCTTAAAAACACCATCAGAGATATCTGATTCTTAGTTATACTGACAATTGACCCTTCAGAGTTATTAGCCTCCTCTGATGGATGAGGCTAAGCAATTTGAAGGGGCTAAGCCCTCCACAAGAAGGTCAATCCCATTTAATAAGAACTTTATCAGATCTGACAATCACAAGTATGCTAATAATAATCAGCAATATCATTCCTCTATTAGAAAAGATCTTACCTTAGTTGAAGCACAAAGATCCTCATAAAGAATTACCAAACTTACTCCTATAAATATCCTTCATTTCTAACTAATAAAGTACCACTTATTTTGTCTCGCGTAGCTCAATTTTGTCAATTCATAACTAAGTTCAGTATTCTGATTGGAATTTATTATTGCAACGAAACTAATAGATTTGTTACCTTGTTTCCACTATTGCTAGAGCCATGAAACTTATAATTTTGTGGCCTTCATAGTGCCTGAATATCGCAATTTCTCATGAAATACCAACACTGGTGCTTTCTTCCAGGTCTGCTTCTGAGGCTGCCTGGTGAAAAGATATTTCCACAATGATGAATACTTTTAACGAAAAAGCCCCTCTTCTGAGGAATCAATGAGTATCACCCAATTGGTACACTCCAACAGGCAGGGGATGCCTTCCGCTAATATAAGTGATCTTCACTTTTGAGCATCTATGGACTTTGCCCTTGGAGGCCCTGACCAAGGTAATTATCAATTTCAATCTGCAGATGTGGAAGAAACGGTCAAGGGCTTAATAAGGTAGCCTATTAGGCTCGGTGCCCGCCCTAACTAAGACTGAGAATCTAAGGTTTCATCTAGCATGATGGATTTATATAACAGAGCAGTTTTACAACATACTGAAGTCAGTTTGGTTAAAACAGAGCAGTACTCAGGCATTACGTACATCCCGCTATTCATCATGTACTCCAGATTGTGGGGTTACATCATCTTGAAATCCAATGCCATTTAACCCTGTTTCGACAATTTCATTCTCAGCTATCCTCTTTCTATAAGACTGCTTCTAACTTTGGTTGGGATAATCATGAAGCCATACTCAATAATAGGAGGGAAATCAATGCTCTACATAACCATCTTGTGAGAATTGACAATGGATTTGTCGTTTAATTGGCCAAGAAGTATCTCAACAGGTTAATGAGTCTCTAATCCTATTCAACACCAAATCACTACCCTGAAGATGAGATTACTAAACAACTGGGACAATTGTGGGCCCAACATGAGGAATGCTTTGTTGAACTTGATGGCTACTTCAACAACTTGTCCAAATTGTGGATACTATTCAAGAAGGTGGACCTGGTTCTGTTGGTCCTTATGGACCTCTGGGACCACCTAATTTTCCCTTGGTGACCCCAGGACCCCCTGGTGAATAAGGTCCTCAAGGCCCTGTGGGTCAACAGGGCCCCCTGGGCCTGCAGGTCGTGATGGCTTGCAAGGACCCCTGGGACCACCTGGTCCCCCCAGCTCAACGCTTTCAGTTCATAATTCTGAACCTTCGAGTCTACTGGTAACAAGATTGCAGGCGTTAGAAAACCAAATCTGAGCCATAGCTTAAGGATGTTTCTTTTTATCTCTAGAAGGCCTTCTGACTAACCCGGATTATTCACTAACCAACTTACTGGATGGTGTTGATAATAATCATCATCATGAGATGCTAGCCATTATATTCAAGTAACTCAGTTTGCAATGTTGACAGCTTCCATTGATCAGTTAACTGCTAAATATGAAGTACTTGATAATAAGCAAGAAGAGATGCTCGCTGCAATTTCTAACTTAAATCAATCGCCTGCAAATGACCTTCTTACACAATGGGTCCAAAATTTACAGGATGCTCTTAACCATTTATGACAACAAGTTGACCGAATTCCTACTCAGCCCATATCCCTGAGTCTGAATCCTCAGAAGCTGATCTGATCATGGTATCTGGTGTACACATCTTAAGCAATTAACCCTTCATTTTCAAACCTACCTTTAAGGATAAGTATGAGCCGGGTGAAGGTAGAATTCATTCTTATCTATTTGTCTATGAGTGAGCAATGGATGGGGCAACGGATCAACAGAAAGTTTGGCATATTACTTCTTGTTTAAGTCATTTCGCTTAAATAATCATAGTCCCTCACCTTAAGGTTTGCAAAACGTGGGCTCAAGTGAAAACCGCCCTTATCAAGGAGTTCAGAAGTGGTCAAATGCTATATAATCAGGAGCAATCCTTTATGAGCATCCAAGTCAAGTGAGGAGAGTCAATCCAAGATTTTGCTAAGAGATTTTATTATGAGGCCCAGACTCTCACTACTTGTGATTGTATTATCGTAGATGATGCCATTTCAGCTGTGATGAGTGCGTTTACTTCTAGTACTCAGTTGTTACTACATTTAAAATCTTTTAAAAGTAATTTCAGATCTATTCTCGACATTAAAGAGGCGTTGATGGAGATTCCTAATGGTGTGATGCACCTGACCTCCACTAATAACCCTTGTTCCTATATCCCTGAGGTGCTGCCTAGACCCAAACCTAAACTTTAGAAGGATCCTTGAAGCTATTGAGGTCTGGTGGGTCATATGGAAGCCTAATGTTAGAAAAAACAAGTGGAAGAGTCAAAAAAGAGGAGTCAGCATAAGGCATGAGGCTCCTTGTGCTGATCTACCTCCTGTTCCTCAATCACAATCTTTTAACACTCCTAAATATAGTTATGTGGCATCTGCTCCTGGTGAACTTGATATCCTTGATGATTTAGCCAACAAAGATACTATTTCTTCTTATGTTTCTGTTTCATATTCTAATTTAATTTGATCTTTTAGTCCCTTGGTATTTTCAATCCAGCACTTTGGCACTGATGTGACCTGGGTGGAAGTCATAATACACAAAGTGAAAGTTTTAGCTATCATCAATATGGGATTTCCCATAAACGTGATCTCTTCCAGAATTATGGAAAGAATCAAAGTGGCGCTGGACTTAAATCATTATCAAGACTATGGAACTGCTGGTCTTTCATATACTAAATCCATAGGAGCTTGTTCTTCCCTTCCAATGCGCTTTGGAAAGTTGGTTATTTTGGCCCCTGAAGTAGTGTTGGACAATGACTGCTATAACTTTCTTTTTAAAAGAATTTCTTATTGATTTTGATGCAATAATTATTGTAAGGAAAAGTATCTTTCTTTGATTGGATACTGAGTACCTTTAATTTTAATAGATGTTCTTAATAGCAAAGTCAAACTCAAATGACGCTTTTTCTTATTGAGATATCCTACTTCTATCTCTCATCTTAAATACAGAATTTTGGGACCTAGGACTATTCTTCCATCTCCTTCAGCTTGTGCCTCTGAATGAATGCCTTTATACTCTAACAATTCGATTACTATTCCTCCAAAAAGCTCAAGTTATAATTTGTATTGGTTTACAAGTATTTGTGCCAGCTGATAATGTATTAGAGATCTCCAGTAACAGTAATCCCTCTCATTTGGAGGCCTTAACTTGCCCCACTATTCTTGATTCCGCTTATAATGGGACTGCTATAGTTTTACTAGATAATCTTGTCTCTCATCCTATGCAATTGAATCGAAATAACCCTATAGCTTATGTGCAGCCTACTCCTGTGAATGAAATTTTATCCATCTCAGGATGTAAGGATATACGTGATTTTGGGTTGGAAGAACCACCTATCATTGCTAGAGATGACATCAAATAAGGAGGTTCACTTACTCCAGAACAACAGCATGAAGCAGAGGCTCTAATTTAAGAGTATGCGGATATATTTGACAGGATTATGGATATTTGAGGCTAATATAAGATGTGCAGCATCAGGTGAAAACTGGGGATACTCCCCCTATTTGAGCCCAGCCTTATCACAAATCTAAAGTCAGGAGGCTCAGGTCTCAGCGAAGTTGAAACAACTCCTCAATGCAGGGCTACTAACGCCTTCTCAAAGTCCATGCGCTTCCCCTCTACTTCTCATCTTGAAAAAATATGGAGGTCATAGAGTGGTTATGGACTATCATAGGCTTAATGCTGTTACCCAAAAAGATTCTTATCCTCTACCTCACATTGATGATACATTAAGACTATTGTCTTGGTCACAGCTCTTCACAGCCATAAACCTTGCTAGTGGCTACTGGCAAATTGGCCTGGCTCCAGAAGACTATCAAATTTGTTCCTTAATTTCTAGTGAGGGGTTATTTGAACCTACCCATATGCCGCAGGGGCTTTGTAATGCACTTGCTTTTTTTCAAAGAGCCATGGATGAATTATTTAGTGATTTAATACTTTCCTGCGTTTTAGTTTATTTAGACGATGTTACTGTTTTTCACGCACTTTTAACGAGCATATAGCTCATTTAAAAGAAGTATTCGGCTGAATGCGCCATGATTCACTTAATCTAAAACCATCAAGTGTGCTTTTTAAAAACTGAGATGGAATTCTTAGGCCATAAAGTTAATTGTAATGGGATCTTACCCTTATCTAATAAGATACAAGCTATTTCAGACATTCCTGTTCCTAAAAGCTTGCGCAATGTTCAAGTGTTTTTAGGGATAATTAGTTATTACTGACAATTCATCCCCCATTTTGCTGAAATTTTGGAGCATTTAGTTTATTTATTGCATAAGGAAGTTCCTTTCTTATAGAAAGAATCGCAATAGCAAGCTTTTGATCTTTTGCGTCAAGCTTTGGTTAGTGCCCCAATTTTAGCCCATCCTGATTTTTCAAATTCTTTTATCTTATTTGCTGATTCCAGTGATGTAGATATTAGGGCTATTCTGGCTCAGCATGGTTCCAACCTGGGTGATCATAACATCGCTTATTATAGTAAGATCCTTTCCAAAGCAGAACGCAATTAAAGTGTTACTGAGAGGAAATGCCTTGTAGTCCTATCCGCCATTAAGCATTATCGCCATAATCTCTGTGGCAATCATTTTACTATCATCACAGATCATGCTTCCTTAAAATGTTTACAACAAATGAGAGATCCTGATGAACGCCTAGATAGAATGGTGTTAAAGCTTCAGAATTATGACCTTTCACTTCAACATCGCGCTGGAGCTATACACCAAAATGCTGATGGACTTTCTCAATTACCTATACTAACTTTATTCACTTCTGAGAAAAATTGTATCTATGATCTAATTGGCAGACCTGAAACCTGGTATTGTGAATCTAAGGACGTTATAGAAAAGCTACAATCCTTAACTGAGAATACTCAAGTTAAAGAAGGTTCTTTATATAAGAAGTTGGGATCTAAATGGCTGCCTTTTATTTGGCCTTCTGCGAGGACTGAAACTAATATGGAGGCTCATCAAACTGTAGGGAATAAAGCTACCGCTAAGGATTTACAGTGATTAAAAAGTCATTGTTATTGAGATAACATGCTGAAAATTGTGTACAATGTGTTGGAGGCTTGTCTCACTTGCCAACAACAGCTTAGTGGAAATCTGATTTATCAACACAAAATTGTGGGACCTTCAGAACCTTTTTCCACTATGAGTATTGATGTGGTGGGCCCTCTCCCTACTGCTGCTTATGGACATCATTATGTTATATTAGCTATCAATGATTTTACCAAATGGATTATCGCTGTCTCTGTTTCCACTTTCACCACCAAGGCTACTGTGTCCTTCCTTTTTAAGCAAGGTTTCACCCAGCATGGTATCCTGAAAGTTCTATTATTTGATAATGGGTCCAACTTTGTTTCACAGGTGGTATCTGAGCTTAATAAATTAACGGGTACCTATCAGTCGTTTACAGCTCCTTACAATCCTTTCACTAATGGTGCAGTTGAATGGGCAAATGGTACCCTTGTATCCATTCTTCAAAAGATGGTCTCCAATGATCCTAGTAGATGGAATCTCTACTTACCTAGTGTGAGCTTAGCCTATAGGGTTAGCTATCATCGTATAATTGAAATGTCTCCCTTCATGATCTTTATAATTGGGATCCTACTTTACCCTCAAGTTTACAACCTATACTTGATGCTGCCACCCCGCAAACTAATGATTTAGCTATGAGGAGGCTATCTGATGAAATTATCAGAGTACAAGCCTTACCCTTGAGTTCTCTTACTGCTACAACCTTAAAAGAGGGAACTATAACCAATGCTATTCGACCTACTTTACCTGAATATCAAATTGGGAATCTTTTACTCTTTTATCATCATAGACCTGGAGGATGAATTTACAAACTTTATACCTTATGGGCTGGTCCTTACTGTATTATTTATTGTTGAGGTATTAAAAACTCTACTTCAGCTAATAATACTGGTACTGTTATCAATAAAGTTCATAAGAGGTTTCTTTGTAAGTATGTGCCCCCTAGGCAAAATCTTGAGGGGGGCATTATTGGAGGTTCAACTGCGATGACTGATTCTAATCAAGATTGAGGATAAGTGTCTTGGTCTAATGAGATCTTAAAAACCCCGTTGGAGATATCCAATACTCGGTTAGACCAACAGTTGACCCTTCAGAGTTATTGGCCTCCTCTGATGGATGAGGCTAAGCAATCTGAAGGGGCTAAGCCCTCCACAAGAAGGTCAATTTCATTTAATAAGAACTTTATCAGATCTGGCAATCACAAGTATGCTAATAATAATCAGCAATATCATTCCTCTATTAGAGAAGATCATACCTCGGTAGAAGCATGAAGATCCTCATAAAGAATTACCAAATCTACTACTATAAATATCCCCCATTTTTATCTAATAAAGTACCACTTATTTTGTCTCGCGTAGCTCAATTTTGTCAATTCATAACTAAGTTCAGTATTCTGATTGGAATTTATTATTGCAACGAAACTAATAACTTCGTTGCCTTGTTTCCACCTTTGCTAGAGCCATGAAACTAATAATTTTGTAGCCTTTGTAGTGCCTAAATATTACAATTGGTCACAAATTCCAATAAAAGCTAAAAATGTTCACGATTTCCAATAGCTAGTTCATTCAAAAGAACATCTGGTTTATAATATTGGCCAATTTAAAAAGGAACTCAGGAAGCAATCAAGATCTGGCAGGAAATAACTGACTGTTATTGGATGACATTGCTTCAAGAGGCTCGATGGTTCTAATAAGATTATCTGCAAAAGGAGCTGATTCTAGGAGAGTACTGAAGTCCAATTTGGGAGCCAATGGAAGAAGGAAAATTGCCACGATTCATTCAAAATGGTTGCTATTCTAGTTTCATTGGGATTGGATACTGTTTCTGGTAGTTCATTGGAAGACTAGCTACAGGCACTTGACTTGGAGTATGGGTCCTAGGAGGACCATAAAAGAGATTTCTCTGAGCAGAACGACTCATCTATTGGAAGAGACGGGCGTTTTAAGCATAAAGAGCGTCAAGATATTTCTGGTACCAATAATTAGAATTTGACATATGAGCTGGATGATAGGGGGATATCAGACTTTTTATGGTTGACATTATTCAACTTGGTGTAGATTAAGCTCTAATTTATTCCAACTTCAGTGCAATTAATTTCTAATTTATGAAATAAGATCTTTAAAAAATGAAAGAATGATATGAGCAAAAAGTTTATTAAGGAAAAACTTTTTATCTCGATTCACACACTTTTTAGAAATCATAGTTTAAAATTTAGTAAAAACAGCTCCACTTGTCATTACCCTAATCAAGTTACCTATGTTGATGCGATTGACGCCCGCTGCCCCCACATGGGCAGTAGTGCACCACATCCTAATGTTTTTTGGCCATCGCAAAATGTGCTTGAGCTGGCTTTGCTATCCCTCCAAATTTTTCAGGATGCTATGTCCCGCCTTAGGACTTAGTTTACATCTTGCCCAAACCCAGGAGGTGCCACGTGCCCTCTTGTGCTCCCCTGGAGCAACATGTGATTTGGCCTTTGGGTTGAATATGGTAAGCTGTTCCCCTATTCAGATAAAGCTATTATCAAGTTAGGCCAAACTGTTATGCAGCCTGCAGGCTTCATTAACTTCCACCCCTTTGAGGGGTATTTTGATCTCAGCTTCTCAAGTGAAGCTGATGCTGCAGTAGCAGCTACCATCCCCCTGGCATTCCAGGGCACCCCCCCCAACTACTCATACCTGGTTGCTCACTAATACCACTCTTGTGTTTCAGTTTTCGCCTCCCTACCCACCTACCACCCAAAATTTTAATTAATGAAATTATTGCTGGATTACTGGAATATGAGTCTGATCCTTTAATACAATTTGTGATTCCCAATGGAGCCACCCACTCTCGCAGGCCCCTACACCTTCATGACTATTTGTCTAGTATCAACAGAAATAGCCCTCTTAATCCCCCTCGCACCATTATCCCCTCTTCCCTGAACCATCCTTTCTGGACTCAAGTGGATGGAGGGCGTATAATCTGCCCTAGCTGTTTTAAAATGGACCATATAAAACGATGCCGCCCCTCCATCTCATGAGTTGCAGCACCCACACCTAACTCTTTGCATGATTTTTTTTATTTTTTAATTTATTGCGGGGAAGGCTGACCATGGGACAGACACTTCCAAATATGACTCAGACGAGACAAAACTTAGTACCATGGGAGGCACCCCAGAGAAGCGATGCTATCTCTTGTTGCCAGCGGGAACGCCACTTATGGGAAGGGGAGGGAACGTGTGTAGGGGACGTAGCCACTATTGAGCATGTGTGGAGGAAGGGGTCTGATTTGATGAACCAGACTGGGAACCAGGAGGAGACCAGCTGTTGGCGACGCGGTGGGAGTTATCCAAACATCCACGCTTGAAAGTGATCCACCAAATGAGACCAGAATCTGTGGACAGCTTCAGGGAGGGTGGGGATGGATCCAGCGATGGCATCCAAGACAATCGTGTGGATAGTCCACATGGCGATTGCAACCACCAGAGCACGGAGGTAGGGTGGGAGGGGGAGGCCATTGATGAAGCAAACATATCTCTTGACAGACTGAAGGGATGTGTTTGATCCTGGCCTAGCAGACGTTGGACTTCGCGCCATATTACTTTAGAGGTGGGGCACTTCTCCAGGCGGTGAAACAGCGTTCCATACTGGCCACACACGACACAGGATGAGTGTAAAGCATTAGAGCGCTCAGCTGTACGATACACCCGCCTCA
Source organism: Massospora cicadina (assembly GCA_022478985.1). Lineage (NCBI taxonomy): Eukaryota > Fungi > Entomophthoromycota > Entomophthoromycetes > Entomophthorales > Entomophthoraceae > Massospora > Massospora cicadina. The sequence continues at coordinate 45,419 of JAKSZP010016189.1, read as the reverse complement.
GGCAGCGCCACACATGGGAGCGGACTTAAGGCTGCAACAGAGGATGGTGTGCGTATTTCCAGATAGTCTTTTTGGTCTCAGTGGAATAAGGGATGCCCATCATGTCCAGGTAGTCCACCCTGGATAGGACTTGGGGTCGAATGGGGATCACGCCATCATGGATGGGTAGCCCCTGTACCTCTTATGTGAACTGAGGAGAGGGGCGGCCTCTTCGGGTTGTATGTCCACTAATACGAATTCTCCACTCTGCGCTTCGCATGGAGAGTAGGATTCGTTTGTAGTGGGTTTTGGTCCCGTGAGGACCTGTGGCTGATGTGTGTGATGCGAGGTATTTCATCAGGGAGTGGGGGTTTGATGGATTGTTGAGGCCCAAGGCTCTGGAGAAGTTGGAGCGGGCCGCGCGGGACCAGTGTTGGGATGGGAGTGTAGGAGCAGTGATGGCCGCAATCCAGGTGCCTAGGATCTTGGCGGCATGGGCTTTGAAGTCAAGTAGGCCCATGCCACCATGATGATGAGGGCCAAACATGACCTCTAGCTGTACTGGTGGAGGGCGGCCTGACCAAAGCCAACCTTGTAGCAAAGCATACAGGGATTTGAAGAAGCTTGGGGGAGAAGGGGATGGCGTGGGCTCCAAACCAGACTTTGGATAGGAGCATAGAGTTGGCAAGAACAACCCTGCCAGTGAGGGTAGTAGGGTGGGCTCTGAGAGAGGCGATTTGCTTCGTCACGTTGTCCAGTATATGGCACTCCATTACTGCTGATGCATATCCACCTGCCTCCAACCACACGCCCAGATGGCGTACCGGTCCTATGGTAGGTCGTGGCACAAAGGGGAGCACCAGTGGAGCGGTGTGTTTTGAGTTAGTAAGGCGTGGACGTGGGCGAGCAGATGGGCCGGGTTGGGAACTACTTGCTGGGGCCCAGCAGTTCTGAAACTGACCAAGGAGTATGATTTCAGTTTTGGAGGCGTTCAGTGCCACGTTGCTTACCCGGGAATATTCCTGGATGAGGGCTTCAAGCGTGCGTGCATCTTTGTTATTAGACACCCCCACCACGCAATCATCTGCAAATGCCATCATCTTGACTGGGGTTTGGCCTGGCACATGGACCCCAGTGAGTTGGGCATTCACATTTCACAGTATTGGGTCAAGGCTGAAGTTGTATAAGAGTGGGCTCAGGGGTTCCCCTTGTCGCAGGCCCCTTTGAAGACGGACTAGTTCCATTAGGAAACCTGGGCCACGCACTGCCATTGTTACAGATTCCGTGAGCAGCATCACCCAGTTGATGAAGCGGGGAGGTAGGCGGAATTGTTGGAGGCAGGCCCTAAGGTATTCCCAGCTTACTCTATAATAGGCCTTTTGTTGGTCCAAGAATACAAGTGCCCCAGAGGCTGTGGACTGACACACATTAGCCACAGAGTGCACGTTATCCCAAATCAACCTTCTGGGATGAAACCAAATTGTTCTGGGGAGATGGTGGCAGATACTACAGTCCCTAAACGGTTAGCCATGATTTTGGTTAAAATTTTGGTGTCTGTGTTTGTTAGAGAAATGGGGCACCAGTTGGCTAAGTCTAGCCTATCCCCTTTCTTGAAGAGTGTGACCGTAAAGGCCTCATGTCCTCCTGGTAGGAGGCGCATTTCCAACAGGCTTTGGTTGAGTGAGGCTAGCAGCAATAGGGATATATATTTAAAATATTTTTTGTAGAACTCATATGGAATGCTATCTGGGCCTGGGCATTTTCAGTTTGGCGCACCGCGAATGGTAGTCCATAATTCATTCAGAGTAATTAAATTCATTATTTCCAGGTATCTGAAAATGGTGCAGATATGAGCTCAGTTGAGAAATTCCGCCATTTCAGCTGGCTGAATTGGTTTGGCTCAGTATAACTTGGAGTAATATCTTTGCATTTCGATTGCCACTTCGGCCAGTGTGTCCACAATAGAATTATCTGATCTTCGCACCTGTGTGCAGGCCACGCTCTGGCGTGGTGCAAAAATTTTTTGAATAAGTATGCGGTGCACTTGTCGCCTTTAGTGATGCGTGTGGCCCTGTATTGGACACAAACCCGATGTTTGTGTTGCCTTTCAAGTGTGTTGAGGTGGGCGGCTGCCTCCACCCACTTCTGGCCCCATGCAGGGCTATATCCTGAGGCTGGAATGTTGGACTCCAAGTGGGCCAATTCTGCCAGCATGTGCGATATAACCGCTGATATGGCTCGTGAGCATCTGGATGAGAGATGTTGATAGTGGCAGATGGTGTCTTCTTTGAAAGTTGCCCATGTGGAAATGGGGTCCATGCAAAACGGTGCAACAAATGATTTTTCCAAAGTTGCCTCTTCCACCCACATGGAAAATCCTGGTGACGCGAGCTCTGGGGGCGGATTTTGCACCAATGTGGGGCCTTGGCAACTGTGACAGGTAAGTGGTATGTTATCGAGACCAGTTGGTGGTCAGAGAATTCCATTTTCATTGTTTTGAAGTGGGAGATGTGGGGTTAGAATTTTGCCGGCACTAGAATAAGGTCGATGTGGGTCATGGACCTTAATTGGCCATTGTGGATGTGGGGATGCATCATGTTTTCGAGCAGTGGGGCATGTCGCAGCAGCACATCCATTAACCCAAGGGTGGCTTTTAGAACGCGTAGTTCTATGTGACCCTGTGGGGCGTGGGGTGAGGGTGGCCACTGGTCCGTTGGTGAGGTTAGCCAATAGTTCATGTCACCAATTAGGAAAGAATTGGGGGGTAGTGGGAGATATTTGACCAACGAGAAAAATTCCTGACACTCATGTGCACCGTTTGGGGCATAAATGTTGACGATTGTGTGTGCAACATCGGCCCATGAGAAGGTGACAACAAGCACTCAGCCATTTAGGAATATTTCTGATGATGTAAATTTGAAAAAATTGTTTTTCTAAATTAGCACCCCACAGTGCTTTGACCAAAAGGATAGGGATGGTAGGAGCATTGTTTTACAAGCTTCCTCAGAACCTCCTGGACAGTGGGACTCCTTGATGGCCAGGATATCCATGGGTAAATTGTTTTTAAAAAACTCAGTTTCCTAACCTGGGACGGGGAGGCCTTGAGTCTGGCGATATTCAGCATCCCTAGAGTGAAGGTTTCCCCCATCACACCTTAGGTGCGAGGGGTGGGCCCCCTGGCCCACCAGCCTCTTCCAGGTCCCCACGGGCTTTCGCAGCAGCGCGGGTATTAGCAGCAACACTATCAGGGTTTTTGTTAATTTTTATGGAAAGAGTTGCGTTGGCTTTGGCCTTCGCTTTTTGTTTTCCCGACGTCGGATGAATTTTTTGCGGTGCGGATAAGTTCAGTGCACCGTCAAGTGGGTCAAAAAAAAAATTTCAGTTGAGATAGGTCCCAAGTCGGTTTTGACTGGGGCTTGGGTGCAGCGATTGGGTGAGATCGAATCTCCCATTGGATCCTTGGATTGGTGGCCCGTTTGGCATGGGCCTCCCAATCTGATTGGGTGATGGATTCCTGAGTTGCTTCCACCACAAAGGTCTCCATGTCCTCCTGGCGTTGTGAGTGTGGGATGGTGGTGGTGGCCTTGGCCGCTTCCTTAGCCGCGGTCCTATGGGCCTGCTTGGCCTTCTTCTGCTCCTGCGGGGAGATGGGCTTTACCAATAGGTAGCAGCCTTATGCTCCCCACGGGAAAGCCTCCTTGGTGCTTGCGGTTGGTTCGTAGTGCACCTCTCTGCTGGCCATGGCTGCCGAGGGGTGCTCTTGGAATGTGACGCCCTCTTTGATGGGGCATGCGTGCGCCTTATGGCCAAATGCATCACAGTGGGTGCAAATGGGGGGCGCGCTGTCCACAGTTACCCGGAATGGGTGGGTGGTGTGCCCTGCGATTTCAATAAAGGTGGAGTGTGGGATCTGGGTTAGGTCCTTCGCAATCTCCTCGGTTGGGGTCAGAACTGCAATGGCTTTGCTGGTGCACAGGTGTGGCATCAGCGTGAAACGTTGCATTTCAAAAGATTGTATTTCGCCATATATGGCGAGACCATCTTTCAGGTGTTGCTCCAAAATGTCACGTTTTACCGTTGTAGTCAAAAAGTCAAACGTGAGGAAAATTTGGTTTGATTTTGTCCATCTGGTGCATTTAGTTTTGATGACCCGTTGCCCTTAGGGGAGGTTTGACCACTATGCGCACCGCTGCAGCCTCATCTGCTGCTATTTTGCTTTTGAAACCTAGGTCCAGCCAACCACGTGACATGGAGTGAGGTGCAACGTACACCACGGTCAGGAAAATTTTGTGTACATCTTCACAAAATTTTTCCCATAGGGCCGTTTTTTGGATATCCAGATACACATGGACTCTGAATTCCACCGACAAAAGTGGCTGGGAATATGGCGTGTTGATGTACTGGTTGCATCGTGCTTGCCACACGAGTATCTCCAGGGGAATTGTGACCGCCAGTTTTTTTAGATTTTTTTCTATTCCGCCAGATTCTCCGGGGCGTTTTTGAACGTTAGAGGCCGCGGGCCTTCCACCTGCTCCTCTTGCCTTGCTTGCCCAACTGCTCCCAGACATGGGCGCAGACTAATCCCCTCTATGAGATTATCAAACTAGATTTAGTCTTGAATTGAATAGGTTGCAAAAGTGTTTGCAACGAGAAAGAAAAGTATCTGACTCTTTGCATGATGATCCCATAGCTTATCCAATTACATTTTTGAATGGGGCACTATTCTTCCCCCTCCCCCCAAAATGGTAGCCACAGAAACTACTGAATCAACTAATCAAAAATTACCTCAACGAACCTCTTCTCCTGTGCCCACCAATAAGAAGCCAGAATGGACTAAAGTATGTTCTAAACCATCCTCCCAGACACACGCCACAGATAACCTATATGCAAATTCCCCAATCAAATTCAACCAAAATCCATAGGATTGTTTGGTTGAGGCTGATGAATCAGGCGAGCTTATCCCTGAATTCAAATGGGCTGGGCCCCTTCATTCAAAATGTACCTCAATACTGAATACGCGGCCCAATTTCCAAAGTGCAACTATGTGCCTCGCCCTGATGCCACCCCATTCAAAAGTGACCACCAACTAGCTGAAGAGGCAGTTGCCTCCCCTGAATGTCGCCCAACCCATAAAGCCGTTAAAAAACAGTTGCAGTACTGGCTACAGGCCTGCTACTTCCTATCCTATCTAGTACCATGCTTATAAAACATAAAAAGAACATCTCAGCTGCTATCAGATGGCAAATTCAGCAGTTCAAAAAGTTGTGACAGTCACAAAGTTTGGCCCAAATACCCGCATTGCCTGAAACAACCTTGCAACCATCGCCACCCTACCTAAAGTATGCCTTGAGGCTGAAAAAGCACTTGCAGTCTATATTTCCACTCTCCTCATCGCACACATTAAGTTGCATGCACCTCTTTGTTATCTTAACCCCCATTTCCATGATGCTCCCATGTCATTAATATCAGCTTTGTGCCGCTACATGTCCACAACAGATGATGATGAAGAGCCTCCCACTTCCCCTTCACCCACCATCATGGATGTATAGAAGTTTCCGCTTCCAATTTGGGTGAAGTGTTTAGTTTTGATTTTGAGTCAGTTTGAGTGGATACGTCTGTTTTGTTTCAACTTTATTTTATTTTATAATTTTTTTAAGTTTTAGCTCGTTTGAGCATTGGTAATGTCCATCCACTGTTGGTGTACCTTGATCCTATCAAAAAAATTATTAAGATTAAATAATAAAAGTAAACATAAAAATCATTTTTAGTTTTGCCACAAGGAAGAAATTGTTGGTAGTGACCTTCTTTCAATGACAAGAAAGGAAATCAAGGACGCCAAACCAAGTTCATGAATATGAAAACAGGTTGTATGCCCTAACCAGGAGGAAACCAGCTTCCTTAGACTAGCATCATTACAAGTAAATTAACTAAATTGGCACAGCAGTGGGTTTTGAGGACCGCACTCTGAGGAAGCAGTAGCAAAAAAGAAAAGATAGAGAACAACATGCCAAAGGTTGTCCTGAGCATTATTTGAGTGAAGATTGGTAGTGCTCCACTGGAAATTAAGAAGTATTTGATCTGGTCCAAGGTGGCATTTTCCTGTCACAATCCTATTTTTGCTGTAAATCTAGGCAAGAGGGGGATGCGTTGGGAACATTGCCCATCTTTCCAGATTCCTAGGTATTCTGCTGGTTTGCTAGGGGATAATTCCCACTAGCATATAAACTAAATATTGGTCGACCTTAATTTCAGGTTAATAAAGTCTGAGGATTTTGAGTAATTTGCCAGGTTTGGATCTGTTGAGGATCAATCTGTGCAAATGATTAAGATCTCGTTGGGAAGAGTTTTGACAAGATTGTGGCATCTGATAGTTGATTCTTGATTAACTATTAGGTGCACTGATTGCTATTGGTCATGTTTCAACAACGACTGATTAGGAATTTAATCATCAGTTGTGAGGCGAATGATCCACCTGCAACTAGCAAATCAATCTGTTGGTTTGCAATCTGCTATAATGGTTAAAGAGTCTCATTACCTAGACAGGTCACTAGCCAAATGTGGTTGGTTCACTTTGATCAAGTGGGAACATTAGGGACACATTTTATGGCTCTTTCCATTTTTTGTCTCTGGGTTGTCCAATGGAGGAATCCCTAACCCAATGAAGAAGACCATCGTCAGTAGAGACATCATAGTTAAATTCAGCGGCAATGGCTTCTGTTTCATGGCTAAGGTGCCAACTGAGGAGTAGGCACTGAATTCCCCCTTAAAATTCCCTAGTAACTTTATTATAAAGCAAATTAAATCAGATTGATTCAGATTTTGTCAAAATTTGGTCTCACCCATCATGGGGTTGATACAGGTCTTTAGGAATTAATCAGCAAGGTCGACCAAGTTCCTTGTATGGCAGGTAGCTATGACAGACATAGGCTTATGTCTCTAGCTCTTAAGTGAGGAAGAAATTACTGGGATGTAAGAGGTTACCTGATTGAGGTGGAAATCAATTATAAAAAATATTGGCAGCTAACTGTTGTTCAATATTAGCACTTTTATATCTCTTACATCAGACCATTCTGTCATAGTAAATTGTATCATTAATAATTACTAAAATATTACATGCATAGCCAAGGAGATTCAAACCCAGTTCCTCATCTGTTCAGGCTAAATATTTTGCCACTTGGTTATGAAGCCTTATCATAGATACTTATATTACTTCATATTTTATATGAAGAAGAGATTATTCAAGAGATTAGATCAAATTATACATTATTATCAAGTTCTTTTCCTCTTCAGTTTTTTATTGTTGTAGTATACAATAATTGTGGACTCTTTTGTGTGTTTAAAAAGTAAGGATTGTATATCCTTAGAAGAGAAGCAAACCTTTGATGTAGATTTCCGCTGACTCAGCGTGACGAGAACTAGGGCTAGATTCTCTAAAACTGAGAGTGGATTAAGTTCAGTCATAATAGGTAATAAGTCCCTAAGTGTCAAATCAGTATTTTGTAGATTTTTCCAAGTTTAGCATTGTACCAACTGTGGTTTAATTATTCAACTATAGATAGTAGTCGTCATACTATTATTGCTCATATATATTTATCAAGCAGTGCAGATTGTGCTCACACCAAACCTGTGCAGGTAACTTCTGGGAACTATCAGTTAAGCCAGTTCTTAAAATTTGGGGCCAATACTCCCATATTTTAACATGTGTCCCCATGTACCTGAATGACTTCATTGTCTTCTCACAAACTTTTAATGGTTATGTGGAGCACCTTTCAGAAGTTTTTAATTGGTGTGGGATCCGCCAATGGATGCCACAAATAATATTTTAAAGTGAGATATTTACTTTTAATAAAAGTATAAAATGACACTTATTAAAGTTTTATATGTTTTTTATTATTCAGGCAGGGCTAAAACCAGGAAAGGTCCTTTTCTCGATACTAGTTTTTCCTATTTAAACTAGTTCAGATTTTGAGACCATCAATATTCGCGGCAAAAGAATACAAAGCTCAGTCCTCCAAATTAGGGAATATAGGTTTTCAGCCTATCAGATCAAAGATAGAATTTTTTTGAGGCAAAACCAACCCGTGTGGTAATGATTTGATGTATTGTATCCAATCACCTTCAAGTAAAATCTTTTCACCTCAGTGATGGTCTGACTCATGTGGTAATGATTGGTTAATCCTTACCCTATCATTGTCAAGTAGAATTGTTGCACCTCAGGAGGGTTCAGATTCGAGTGGTAATGATTTGTTCATTTGCGCCTAATCATCAATGGGTAAAATCTTTTCACCTTGCGGAGGTTCAGATCCATGCAATACTGAACACCTCAGACTTGGCCAAGAATTCAAAGTAATCCTATTATTAGTTTTTACCTTTTTAGGCCGATTTTTATTATAATCCTTAATTCTTCAATAGTCAGGATTCCACTCGGGAATCCACTAGGGTCTTTTCGCCTTTTGTTCTCATATCATTAATAACTACAATATTATTTGAAGTTTGGGCAGGTGATGGGCCAATCATGGTAGCAGTTTCAGGAGCACTCATACCTCCAACATTCTTTCTCCTAGATCAAGAAATTGAATATCTGACATTGCCCCCCTTAAGAATGTTGGGAGGGGTGTAGGGTTGTAGGAAGCAGCCATGTACCCAGTTTATGATTATTCTGGTGGCCAGAGACTATATAGAATACTCATTTCCTCTCTTATACGTGATAGTGAATGGCCCCTCCCAGATTGATCCAATTTTGCCACTTTGAAAAGTTATGCAAATATGGTAATATAAAACCCTATCTGACACTTGGAATGAAGGTAGGGAGCCCAAAGCTCATTGGCAGCTTAGCCTTCTTTTGTGACCATCTTGGCTAGGTTGGTCATAGCTTCCAATTGAAGCTGAATGATGTGTTTAGCTAACCTTCACATGGCTTTCTCAGGTTCCTCTCCTCTAGAGAAGACATCCTTAGCTAACAGAAAAGGTATGCCCGGTTCCCTGCCATATAATACTCAGAAAGGGGACATTTTCAGAATTTGGTGATAGCTAATTATGTAAGCCTTAAGCGCGCTTGGGAGATAATGATTACAATGAAGGGGATCAGATGTAGCCATTTTCCATAAAATAGAAACCAGAGTACCATTTGCTCGCTCCACTGTTCCATTGGTTGATGGGTTATATGGAGCGGAGAACAGTTGCTGGGCTCCCATGGAAGTAGCCAGGATTTTAACTACTCTGGAGGTAAAATTTTTCCAATTGTTGCAGAGTAATACTTGAAGGCACCCATGTCGAGTGAAAATATTTTGGTAGAGAAAGGAAGCAGTGGCCTTAGCAGTTTGAGCCAGCAACGCCACAGCTTCGACCCACTTTGTGAAGTGGTTGATGCCTACCAAAATATACTTGTTTCCACCTGTGGTTTGAGGAAGCGGCCCTACTACGTCCAAGCTTATTGTATGAAATGGCTGTTGTGGGGTAGTCAACTGATATTGATATCTAGTCTTGAATTGAGACTGCTTCTTACATGTAAAGCAAGCATCCAAGACTTTGACAATGGCTTCCATGATTCCTTTCCAGAAGTACCAATCCTTTATCCACTCATAGGTTTTCTTTGCTCCTCCATGGCCTAAAGTTGAATGAGCTTCCAGGATGACAGGTACACGTTCCGAGGGTCATAGGTAAGGCAACCACTTCTCCCCCACTTGCTTGTACAACTTCCCGCTATCCACTTTAGTGTTATGGGAGTGCCAGGCTAACATCCTCTGTACAAGATCATCCTCATCTTCCCATTCGTTTGGGGTCATTAGAAGATCATACAGCCGCTCCGCTTCACTGTTATCTAGGTGGAGGATGGGCAGCTGAGTTAACCCATCAACATTCATGTGGCAGGTTCCAGCGCGGTGTTCAATCTTCATATCATAATGCTGGAGCTTTAGAGCCCAGCGAGCTAAGCGCCCCATAGGGTCCTTCATATTTTTCAACCATTTTAAAGATGCATGGTCCATGATCACAGGAAAGAAGTCCCATACAAGAAATGGCGGTAATTCTTCACTGCAAGTAGAATGGTGAGACATTCCTTCTTGGTAACACTATAGTTGCGTTCTGCCTTTGATAGCATCTTACTAAAGTATAAGACAGGATGATCTACCCCTTTTTCGTCTAATTGGGCTATGATGGCCCCAACGGCCTATTCTGAAGCGTCTGTAAACAAGATGAATGGTTTTCCATAATTGGGATGCCTTAGGATAGGCCGTTTTTGCAGCAGCAGCTTCATTGTTTCAAATGCAGCCTTCTGTTCAGTGTCCCATTGAAAAGGGATATTCTTTTTAGTAAGCGAACAAGGGGTTCGCTGAGTTGGGCAAACTTAGGGATGAACTGATGGTAGTACCCCATCATCCCTAAAAATACCTGTATATCCTATAGGTTTTTGGTGTGAGGCATACTGGCAATCGCTTCAACCTTATCTTGTATGGGTTGGATTCCCTCTCATGAAATGATATGTCCGAGAGAATTTAATTTATTTTGGAGGAACAAAAACTTTGAAGGCTTTAATTTGATAGTGGAGCGTCGTAAGCGTTGGAATACCTCCTTTAAATGATCAAGGTGTTCGTTAAAGGTCTTTGATAATACGGTAATGTCATCAAGGTAGACGATAATTCAGGTTAACTTGAGATCTTGCAAAATGTGGTCCATTGCACGCTGGAAAGAAGCAGGTGCGTTGCACAACCCTTGAGGTAATCGCGTGGGTTGGAAAAGACCTTCACTGTATATCAACGCGCATTTCTCTTGGTCTTGAGGAGATAGATCCATTTGCCAATAACCACTGGCCAAGTCCACGGCAGAGAAAAAGTTTGAGCCTGAAAGCTGTTCCAGGGCATCGTCAATGCGTGGGATAGGATAGCTATCCTTTTTTATAAGATTGTTTAACCTGTGGTAATCCATGACTACCCAATGACCTCCGCTTTTTTCTTAATTAGCAAAAGGGGGAGGACCAAGGGCTTTAACGTGAAGGAACTAACAACCCCGCATATAACAACTGCGTGAGTTCCATCCTCATTTGTTGCTCCTCCACCTTTGACTTGTGATAAGGTTTTGACCTAATGGGATGGGCATCACCCACATCAATGGAGTGACACCAGCCCTTCATGTGGCCATAATCATTGTCCAACTTCGAAAATATTCACTATAAACACCCATAAGAGTTTGCACTTTCTCTAACTCATCTGAGGTTAGCTCATCCAAAATATGGATGTTCTGCAAGGTACATACCAGGTTATCTGTGGGCAGGCCTAAATCTGCCATTGAGCCAATAGAGTGGATTTGTTCAACTTCCTCCACAGGGAGTAAAAACCCTCGGCCCACCTCCTGGTATTTTCTTACAATTATGTCCTTTTTGGTAAGGTTTCCCAACAGTAGAGTAATAGGCCTCTGGTAGGATGGGTCTAAAATGCCAGGCAATACCCGAGTCTCAAAAGGGCTAACTCCATCGATGCTTAAGAGGTGTAATAAGCAGTGGAGTGGGATTTGGAGTGTGATTTTCGTGTCAACCACTCGTTGTTCACCTGGCTTAATCACCACCTCATCTGCCGCATAGAATGGAATACCATCACTAGCCTCCACTGAATCAGGCAATTTCTTAGTGTTGCGCCCAGAAGTGACATAATGTAAAGACAAAGCGGAAGAGGGGTATTCAACCAAGCAGGTGTAGTCATTCTTGACGGGTTCTTTGTTGGATAAGATTAATGGAACTTTGTAGTTCATTAAAGATAGGAATCTTTGCTTCAGGTTGATGATGCCATCATAATCAATCATAAATTGAGTACCTATGAGCATTTCATAGGAGTTATTGTCTAAAGCCACAGCGGGGGCTGATAGGATAAGCTTCGCAATGTGTATGGGAAGGGAAGAGTAAGCGCCAAGAGCGCGGGTGTTGTTTGGGCCCGCAGTTCCAAATTCCTTGGTATAATCCAAGTCAGGCATCAATTTAATCTTTTTCATTAGCTGAGATGAAATTAAATTTACTGGAGAACCTGTATCCAGGATATCCATTACCCAGACTTTGTGAACAACTACTTCAACCTTGGTAAGTGTGCTTCCAAAGTTGGCTGACAACGCTAAAACCTCCTTGAGATGAAAAGTGGAGGTTAATTTGCGTGCAGTCTCAGGGTGAGTCTCCATAATAGACTGCATGGTATGCCTTCGCTGTAAAGGGTGAATTAGACTTGATAGGAGCTGATCAGCATCGCTGGCTGTGTCAATAATTTCCATACAACCTATAACCTGGCGGAGGTAAGTTTCCTCAGGTATGGTGGTTTCATCTACTCCTTTGGCATTTAGGCGATCAGGGACCTCCACTTCCGTGGGAGCTCCCAATAAATAGTACCCAGCATCATCGTAACCCCCCTCAGAGTCAGCCTCTGAGGTATTCTCAACCATGGGCAAGGTTGTAACTGAATTGGGGGATATACCCTTAGGGCACACACTTGTTGGCTGAGTGGAAAGAGAACCCTCAGTAGGGATCTCTGCTTTACATTGCGCTGAAGCTGCAGATGTTTCAGAGAGGATAGGCCTAGGTGGCCTCACTCCCAATGTTTCAATAGACTGTTGCTCTATCTTTTTGAGACGGGAGAAAAAGCTAGCTAGTTGCTTCTCAAGAGCAACTAATTGGGATTCAGGAGAGCTGCTCACATATGCAGCCTCCATTACTTTTGTTAATGCTTTATCGAAGTATTCAGGGATTGACCCCTGTAGTGAGCACCAGTTTGTGGGATTTGCCAATGAATGCCACAAATAATATATTAAAGTGAGATTTTTACTTTTTAATAAAAGTACAAAATGACACTTATTAAATTTTTATATGTTTTTTACTATGCAGGCAGGGCTAAAACCAGGAAAGGTCCTTTTCTTGATACTAGTTTTTCCTATTTAAACTAGTTCAGATTTTGAGACCATCAATATTCTCGGCAAAAGAATACAAAGCTCAGTCCTCCAAATTAGGGAATATAGGTTTTCAGCCTATCAGATCAAAGATAGAATTTTTTTGAGGCAAAACCAACCCGTGTGGTAATGATTTGATGTATTGTATCCAATCACCTTCAAGTAAAATCTTTTCACCTCAGCGGTGGTCTGACTCATGTGGTAATGATTGGTTAATCCTTACCCTATCATCATTGAGTAGAATTGTTGCACCTTGGGAGGGTTCAGATCTGAGTGGTAATGATTTGTTCATCCGCGCCCAATCATTGACAGGTAAAAATTTTTCACCTCGCAGAGGTTCTAATCTATGTGATACTGAACACCTCAGACTTGGCCAAGAAGTCAAAGTAATCCTATTATTAGTTTTTACCTTTTTAGGCCGATTTTTATTGTAATCCTTAATTCTTCAATAGTCAGGATTCCACCGAGAATCCACTAGGGTCTTTTCGCCTTTTGTTCTCATATCATTAATAACTACAATATTATTTGAAGTTTGGGCAGGTGATGGGCCAATCATGGTAGCAGATTCAGGAGCACTCATACATCCAACATTCTTTCTCCTAGATTAAGAAAGTGAATATCTGACAATTGGCTTAGGAAGGTGTCAAGATTCTGATATGACCAACAATAATCCCTGATTAGCTATAGCGGATTGGCTAAAATCCGCTGACCATGATGACTAATTATAATTATTTGAGCACCTTGAGATGAGGCGATATTGGGTTATGGAAGGATAATTATTGGATCGCCACCAAATAAGGCTATAAGGTGATGTTGACATTTGACAAAATTTGAGTAGATCGCCGCAAACTATCTCAATAGAGAATTTAAGAATATTATACCATGCCAGAGCCAATGAGAATATGGTTGAACTAAATAGTCTAATCCAAAGGAGTGGTATCAATCGAAGTTGCTGATATATAAGCAAGATGTGACAATTGAAGGAGGAGGATTGTTAATAGGTTTGAGGGAGCAAAGCAGAAGGGATCTTCTTAAAATAGAATAAATAAAGTATTGTGGTCAGAGCTAATTGCTTTGTACTTTTATTATATCTCCAATTTGTTTTGAGAACTGATGATCCTCGCATCTCCATCTGTTATTTGGTGGGTTTGACCTGTGCAACCCTTATAGTATATCCCAACAATATCGCCAAAAATTATTACAGTGGTGCTCGCTACAGGGGGCCCATTAATAGTCCACAAAAAATAGATGTCATTCTTCAATCACCAGCCATGTCACATCAGGCCTGTTTTGACGGTGAATATTCATAACACACTGCACCAGCTGAATATGCAGAACTCAATCTTTCTCTTTAGACAGTGCTCAAGAAGCAGGACAAGCTCCTTCAGGAACAGAACAATGTAATGAACCAGCTTGACAGCATGTTTTTTCAGATGCAGATTCTTGTCCAACAAAACAGGCAACTTTCTAATTGCTTGGATGACACTACTGAATATCTTCATGTGCAGAGAGGAAATTGATGGTACCTCCCAGTCCCTTCTTTTGAAAGCGGATGAGTGACAAGGGACTTCTCAGGGAGAGCTTTATTACAGAGAATATAACACTGGCATGAGCTACTACATTCAGTAGGGCAGCTCTGGAGATGACTATGTATTGGAGAGCCAACTTCCCCAAGTAATGGCTGCACTGCCTCTAAAAGAGGCCCATGCTACCTCTGAATCTGCAGACAGACCACCCAACACTGGACCAGTGCCTCAAGAGACCACTTATGGGTCTCAACCCATTCCTCAGTACGTCCCAAAAGGTCACAGTTATGAGCGTGAGGAGGAGGTTTGTATCATTAGGCTGCCTCCATTTGATCACAATGGGAATACCCACAGCTTCTTTAAACGTTTTGGATTTTCAGAGGAAGGCGCCTCATATTTGCATTAAGCTAACCTGTTAATATACGCCTTGGATGTTAGAAGTGCCAATCAAGTCACCTGCTACCTTCCAGGCAGATCTGTTACATACCAAGAAGAGAAGGATCCTGTGCTGTTGCTGTTCAGGGGTACTGCAAAGATGTTGCAGCGTAAGGCTGAGTTCTTGACCATTAAGTTTCAACATAACGAGACCCTCACTGCGTTTGCTGACCAATTTATGGCAGAAGCCCATATGCTAATTGGGGCAGGGACTTTATCTAAATATGACATGTGCATCACAATGACCTCTGCAGTAAAGCCATACCGCAAGCTTTACATTGCCATGACCCCAATTTTGGATGACAGTGTACCCCTGCTCTAGATTGTTCAGTTTTTGCGCCATCTATCCACTACCTTCCCTCTGCCCAGTACAGAGAGGAAACATACTGCCACCATCACCAGGCCTTCTTATTTGGGGAAATTCTCCCATCCTGTCCAGATTCCATCTAGTAACCCCCAGCCTTATTATAATCACGTGCCTCGCCCTTGGCTGAGTTACCCCCAGCAGTTTGACTTCCATTACAGCCCTGCTTATGAAAATTTTCAGTAGTCCAACTACCTGTAACAAATTGTATTAATTCGTTTGTTGCATTTTGATTCAGGGTCAGATTTTCTAAATCCAAGTCAATTCTTTTAAAAAGATTTTTGGTGTTTGTCAGGTTTGGGTGCTAGGTTGTGCCTTGCCTGAAAAGTTGATTAGGCTCTTGCAAGCTTAATCAGTGGTTTGGGCGAGGCCCTGGAAGGGCAACCTTTAAGGTTGAGCCTGCGCAATTTTGAACCTCATTCAGAATTCTCTCTTTTACCACTCTTGCATGGGTTTCTAGGGTGGCTTTGGGGCCTTCCTTACCTGGTGATTCATGACACAACAAGATTTTGTCACGTGAACAAAAACTTGGGATTTTGGGTATTGATCTCCTTCAATATCCAGTCTTTTACTTAGTGTGCTCGTGGAGCCTAGATTATCAGGATCCTATTTATCTGCAACTCTTTATTTGATAATAATAAAATAAGGTTAAGTCTGGGGTTGCAACTTTTTACATCCTTATTTTGTTTTATCTTACTTCGAATTTCCCTAATTCTAAAGTTTACTACCTCAAGAGTATAGCTCACACTGGACATTTGGCATCGATTGCATCAAACCTAAGGTAAGATGGCAATCAGAAAGTGAGACATATCTGACTGTTACATTATTCTAAACTGCATATGCTGCCAGCACGCCACAATATCCCCAGTTTGGCTGACCTCAGTGGTTGCATCATTTTCCAGTTGTCACGTAACCAGCATCATAGGGAGCCAGTGACTAATGGCCAACCCTGGACCCAAAGCAATCATGGGCACAAAATTCCGGTGGGACCTCCCCCACCAAGTATTTGGTTGGCACCGAGGGGAACTGGCCCAGCAGGGCTCCATCACTGATGAACAGTCCTTCTGAAAAGGGGACAGCCGTCCATCCATGATGGACCACGCGCCTCTTCCACGCTTCAGTTGGATAGAGCGCCTTTCTGGTCAGTAAAGAAATACTGTTGCCAAATGGGGCTTGGGAGGGGGCGCACCACAGCCAAGCGCTGGGAGTGCTTCCTCATGCTGGGTGGGCTGATTCTGGCAGCCCAATCCCAATCTACTCTTGCTATTTATCTTTTTTTCTGCAAGGGGCCTAGAATTTCTCTGGACTAATTTTCCCAGGGCTCAAGGCAACTCTCCCCAGGAAGCCCTCATGGTGGCGGCCTCCCGCTGTGGGCCCCTCTTCAGTGAGATGCCCTTCTTTAGTGGGGAGATGATGTAACAAATGGTATTAAGTTGTTTATTGCATTTTTGATTTAGGTTAAGATTTTCTGAATCTGAGTCAATTTGTTTAAGAAGATTTTTGGTGTTTGTCAGGTTTGGGATCTGGGTTGTGCCTCACCTGAATTATTGACTAGGCTCTTGCAAGCCTAATCAATGGTTTGGGAGAGGCCCAAGAAGGGCGACCTTTAAGGTCAAGACCACGCAATTCTGAACTTTTGTTCAGAATTCTCTCTTTTCCCAATCTTGCATGTGTTTTTCTGGTGGCTTCAGGGCCGCCCTTACCTTATCTTACCTGGTGATCCATGACACAACAAGTTTTTGTTGCATGAACAAAAACTTGGTATTTTGGGGCTTGATCTCCCTTAAATAACCTGTCTTTTACTTGGTGTGCTCATGGCGCCTAGGTTATCAGGATCCTGTTTGTCTGTGACTTTTTACTTAATAATAGTAAAGTAAGGTAAATTCTGAGGCTGAAACCTCTCATCCTTATTTCATCTTTACCATACTATAATTTTACCTAATTCTGAGATTTACTACCTCAAGAGTCCAGCTCACACTGGGCATTTGGCATCAATTGCGTCAAATCTAAGGTAAGATGGAGATCAGAAACTGGGACATTTCTGACTGATACCTTACTGACCTGGACCTAGCTACGATAATAGTCAGCAATCATCCTATTGACCTGGTCCTGGTTACGCCAATTATTAACAATCAAACTATCAGCCTAGCCCCTCTTACAATAATCAGGGGTGTGGTCTCTATGTGGTATATTGCTTTGAATGTGGTCGTCCTAGCCATCTTGAATGGAGTTTTCCTAACAGTTGAGTTCACTACGTGCAACAGGATCAATACTACCATGGAAAAGATGGAGCGGTTAGAGATGGGACTCTCTACCATTGCTATCCCAACTCCAACCGTCCCATCTGAATCCATTGTAGTATATTCAGTGGAAGTCCCTCAATATGATGATGGGTTTTTATACCAGCAGCTGAGTTAGAGGAGTGAATGTACTGACATGGGTGCAAGCCAATACTGCGGCAGATGAAGGACCTCAGTAGCAACTGAATATGTATTCCTGCCAAATAATCGACTAAGCTTCCTTAGACAAGCTGTATCCAGACGCAGATATACCTTACCTGAAAGATGTAAAATTTACCCTTCTGGTAGACACTATTGTCAAAGAATAACCCAAAGTTGGTGAAGGTTTATGAGTTTTCTTGAAAAAGAGATCGTTTAAGTGTCCACATATTAAACAGTCTATTTTCTTCTTATTCTGAGTGTACATACTGTGACATTTTTTATAAAAACATAGAGTTTGCACTATAATAGATATGGGCGCCAGTCAACATAGTTTCCACCAAGATAGAGGCTAAGTTGACGTTAAAACCTGATGTGGACCATAGAATGGTGTATGGGACCTCTGGAGCGGAAAGCACGGTCTCTGAGGGAGCGTATAGCGTGCTACCTATGTGGTTTGGGTCAATAGTCATGGTAGCCCAAATGATAATGTTACTGAAAAGTAATTATGAACTGTTAATTGGAACTGCTTTCATGCAACACTATGGGGCTGTTGTTGATATCACAGAAGAGGCCTTCAAAATATTGGGACAGCAGATCCCAATTTACTTACCTCCAGCAGAGTGCCAAAGGATCTGTTACACACGGGTCATATCAGCCTTGCATATAGTGACAGGGTAATTCCAGTTTGCTACCTTTGACTAAAGAGCAAGACTGGGCTCTTCCCCAGAAATTATATGAATATCAAGGGCTGCCGCTCAGAGCTTCTGGATCTATATCCATTCCTTTCAGACACCAAGAAATAGTGAACACTGAGTTAGAGGTGGAAATGCCAGATGGGCTCTATTGGGAGGTTATTGGGCCTTATCGGCAATTGTGGCTTAAGCCTCATGTAGCTCCAGGCCTTATACTCCTGGAACATGAGGAGATCAAGGTTTTGTTAGCAAATCTACAGAACAAACCATTGCAAATTCGCCAGAATCAAATACTGGCATATTTACATTTGACCCCAGTTGAGGAGGTCCTTCAGGTTCACAATTTAGGTTGCTGGATAGTTTTTGGTTTATCATTGAGCTGCAGCCTGACATAATGACATTGGTGCCATGAGATAATTTAATAGGGTTATTTGAAGAACAAAAAGACCAAGTGATAGCTTTATTTTGGAAGTATAAGGAGATTTTCGCCATCAATGGCCAAAATTTAGGGTGTGCTTGGGGAGTAGTCCATCAATTGGACACTGGATATCATCCCTCATAATATTTTGGCAGATATGCTGATCAAGAGCAGCTGAAGAAGTTGTCACCGAGGAAATTGATAAACTGCTGGAGCAAGGGATGCTTGAATACTCAAAGAGTCCATGGGCTTCACCCATTCTAATTGTCAAAAAAAGATGTTGCCAACTGAGTAGTGGCAGACTATCAGAAGCTCAATAGTATTACCAAGAAGGACTCATGCCCCTTACCACAAATCAACGATGCCTTGGAATAGTTGGGAGGAGCTCTTTACTTCTTGGCGATGGATTTGATATCAGGTTATTGGCAGATCAAGTTGCCCACAGCGGAACAAGAGATGCGCCATTATCATGTCCAAGAAGATTTTCCAACCAACCCATATGCCACAAGGGCTATGTAATGCCCCAGCTACATTTCTGATGGGCCATGGACACCATTTATGGCGACATGAAGCTATTGTATGTCCCCATTACCTCAATGACAATATTTTCTCCCAAACCTTTTCTTAGCACCTTGATCACCTAGAAAAGGTATTCCACAGTCTCTCTGAGGCAAACATCAAGATTAAGCCTCATAAATGTAACATCTATAATGACCAGCAGGAATACCTGGGGTTTGTGGTAGACGCTAAGGGGCTAGAACTACCGCAAGTCAAGGTGAAGGCCATCCAAAAAATGACTACCCCAAGCTGTAAGTGAGACATTAAGGTATTTTTGGGAATTTTCAGCTGCTACAAGTGCTTCATCCCTAACTTCAGCTTTATTGGGGGCCCACTATTTGAGCTGCTAAAAAAGGAAGCCATGTTTGAATGGATTGAACGCCATCAATGCTCCTTTGACACATTTTGGACAGCGCTGATCAGTTCTCCAGTGCTACGCTATCCAAACTTCAATAACGAATTCACCATCCAGATGGATGCGTCCCTTTCTGCAGTAGGGGCAGTCCTATCCCAAAATGATGATGAATGGGAGGAGAACTCAGTGGTGTATTGCAGTTGAAGCCTGAATTTCCATAAACTTCATTTATATCGTTACCAAATGATAGTGCTTAGCAGTAATCTACATGTATAGGCTATTTAGGGTATAGTTGCATGGGGTGAAGTTCAAAGTTGTGACATATCATGCTTTGTTATGCTGGTTGCAGAACCTCAAGGAGCCTGAAGGACGCCTGGCCCGATGGGCCCTCAAACTGCAGGCGTACAACTTTGAGATCCTTCACCAAACTGGAGCAAAACACTTGAATGGTGATTGCTTGTCTTGGATACCAATGATTGAAGTTACGGAAGATCTGAGTGGCATAATGTATGATAAGATGCTCAGAGATAAGTATGATGATGAGCCACCTCAAGTCATAAAGACATTAAATGAAATGTGAGCTAATAACTTCCAGCATAAAGGGATGTTGTACAAATGGATTGAAGATTTAATGTTGAACTTCCTGTGACCCTCAACTCAGCCTAGCATTATCATGAGTGCACATAAGTCAGTTGGACATGGTGGCATGTGCAAGACATTGGAATCATTGCGCCCTTGGTATTATTGAAAAGCATGAACTTTGTTGCGCTTGAAACTATTTCCTGCTGCCACTAGTGCCAAGTGGAAAGTCTATTCCGCCAGAAGACCTCATATGTCTAGTGAAACTACATCTTCTTAGCATACAGTTTCCCTGGATGTTGTTGGCCCTCTGCCAACAGGAGCTAAATGGTCCAAGTACATTCTTGTGGCAATTGATCACTTGACCAGGTGGGTTGAAGCACGGGAAATATGGGATCTGGGGGCAGTCACAGTGGTTAAGTTCATAATGGAATGCATTATCCAGCGGCATGGCTGCCCTCAGTTCATTCTTACCAATAACAGTACAGACCTCACCTCACACTTCCTTTCAAGTTGAACAAGCTGATGGGCATCCGTGGGGTTATGATGACACCATACCACCCTGAGTACAACAGGATGGTTGAGCGAGTTAATGAGACCTTAGTGAACATACTCCAGAAAAAGGTAATGGATCAATTTTCCAATTGTTGTTCCCTCCTTTCCACCGCTGTTTTTGCATACAACATTAGCTACCATTCTGCAACTAGGAAGAATCCCTTTCAAAAAAAATATATGAATGACACCCTGCTCTTCTGGCACTGCTTTATGCTTGCGTAGAAGATAATGGAAGAATGGATCCTAATGTTATTTGATTAACCTAGAGGACATGTTGATCAAGTTGCAAACAGAAGCGTACTCCTTCAGCATGGCTAAAGATATAAGAAATCAGGCCACCGATCAGGAATGGCGTAGAGGGCTAGCTCAGTTCAAAGTTGGAGATCTGATCTTATTTCATGACCAATACAGGATTGGTTGGAAGCACAAATTGGCCAGTATCTGGATTGGTCCGTTTGAAGATATTGAGAAACAGGTGTTGATGCCTATACTATCAAGGACCCTGCAAGAGGTTAGATTATCAACTAAGCGCATGTGAAGTTCCTTTGGGCTTGAAAAAATAGGAGACTTATCATCCTGTCAAGGGGGTTAATGTCAATTTTGATATAAAAGGACAATAATCCCTGATTAGCTACAGAGGATTTTCTAGAATCCGCTGACCATGATGACTAATTATAATTATTTGAGCACCTTGATATGAGGCGATATTGGATCTGGAATGATAATTATTGGATTGCCTCAAGATAAGGCAATAAGGCAGTATTGACATTTGACAAATATTTAGTATATCGCCTCAAACCAAGGCAATAGTAAATTTAAGAATACCATACCCTGCCGGAGCCAATGAGAATATGTTGGAACAAAATAGTCTAATCCAAAGGAGTGGTATTGATCAAAGTCTCTGATATATAAGCAAGATGGTAAATTAAAGGAGGAGGATTGTTGATAGGTTAGAGGGAGCAAAGCATAAAGGATCTGCTTATATTAAAGTAAATAAAGTATTTTGGCTAAAGGTAATTGCTTTGTACTATATTATGTCTTCAATTTGACTCAAGGACCAACAATCCTCACATCATCTGTCCATTGTTTGGTTGGTTTGACCTGTGCAACCCTTACAGCATATCCCAAATGATATTGCCAAAATTATAACAAAAGGCTTTGATAAAGCTCAACCCTTCAAAGTGCTCTTTCTTCCAGTCTCAAATATAGTCTTTCAGACATAAGGTGACAAAAGATGACATCCAGCTCATACCAGATAAAGTTAACCCAATTGAGAAGATGTTGTCAGATGAATTAAAAGTCTTATTATGTAATAAGAGTGTATCAGTTTGAAATATGGACAAATATAAGAACAAAATTGTCCAAAAGACCCTGGCCAATTCTCAGTGAAACACTTTGAATTGGGTCAATAAATTTTTTAATATCGCTCAGCCAAATACCACGAGTTTGGGTAGTTGAATTGCTCTGACTATGCGGCGAAATCAAGGGAGTCCATCGGAGGCTCCTCCCCAGCCCACTTCTAATGTAGTACATCCTACACCGCGGAGACCAGCCCCTTTTATAGGGTCAGAGGGGGTCCAGCAAGGAGCAAAATTTTTCCGCCCACTGATTGGGTAAAATATATTAAAACCTTACAGCACGGATCTATTCTACCTGCACTCCATCAGTTGTCCCATCAAAGCAAATTAAGTCTCCCAAGCTCTAATAGGTTGAATCCCAACATTTCCTAATTCAGACTTTACAAAGTAATCCAAACTTTGGGCCTTGACATTTTAAATACTAAGTATTGAATTATTAGGAGGGTTCTTTTTTCTTACCCCCTGCGATAGCTAATAAAATTTATAAAATCTAAAACTTTTAGTTATTCTATTGTTTTTAGTTTATTAAAAGGTATCAAATCCCCCTCATAATTAATCATCCCAGCAGTAGAGAATCAAACTTCTTTTGATATATTTATTGAAATTTAAGTGTAAACCACATAGCAAGCACACAAAAAAGCCTAAAATCCAACATTTGTCATGCCCTCAGAGCCTTAGGGATATCAAGGTATTCCTTAGCATGGTGGGTTATTATTGTCAATTTTATCCCTTGGTTTGCTGACCTAGCTGAGTCTCTGTTCTACCTTTTACAAAAAAATGTTCCTTTTGAGTAGTAGCCTGAGAAAGAACAGGCCTTTAATGCATTGTGGACCACTCTTTGTACTAAACCCAATTTAATCCATCCATGTTTCAATCAACATTTCCTGTTATTTAAAGACACCAGTGATGTGGCCGTTGGGGCCATATTAGCCCAGCACAACGGAAACCAGATCAACCACCCAGTGTCTTACTTCAGTAAAACCCTGAGCAAGGCTAAGCGGAATTGTAGCGTTACCAAATGAGTGTGCCAGGCTGAATTACTAGCAATCAAGCATTTTCGCTCTATCTTTATAGGAATCCATTTTACCATTATCACTGACCATTTTTTGCTCCAATGGCTCTAACAGATGAAGGACCATGATTGCCAACTAGTCAGGTGGGCCTTGTGACTACAGAGCTATGACTTTACCATTGTCCATTGTGCAGGGGCAATTCACCAGAATGCTGATAGTCTATCTAGAATGCCAGTATTGGCTGCCTTGACCCCTGAGGAAGACCAATTGTATGATTTAATTGACCACATGGAATGATGGGAAATGGAGACCCCCAAGATCCAAACTAAGCTCCTGAAGATGATTTGCGACAATCAGATCAGAAATGGGCTGGTATATAAAAGGGTCAATAATAAGTGGCTACCTGTCAGGTGGACAGCAAGTAAGAATTAGACTGGCCTGCCAGCCCAGATGCCAGAGCATCCAAGTGGCAAACCAGAATTCCAGAGGCATTGCTGCTGGTATGACGAATATGGAACTGGAAGGGAGTTTAATTCTCAACAGATATAAATGGGATTTTGGTGGAAGTTGTTTTTATTGGAAAATTTAAGGAAGGAGAATCGACCAACAATTTTCTCAGTGTGACGCGCCTGATTAAATAGTCATAAATTTTGAGGGAAAACAAGCCAGGATTGGGTTCCACAAGTTCAACCTAAGCAGCAAATTATTTGGGAACTGGGCAGGTTAGTTCCCTGGGAACTGACATCACAAAATTTGGCGGTGGGCCAAGTTGCAGTCAGTTTGACCTAAGTGGTGAACTATTTTGGAATGGGCAGGTTAGTTCCCTGGGGACTGACATCACAAAATTTAGCTGCAGGCCAAGTTGTAGTCAGTGGCATTGCATCAGGCGCAACACCCAATTTGCGGCAGGAATCTGCCCATTGGGGGTGATGCCTGATGGATTTGGGAGGGGGGTTTTTCAATCATCATGTAAACTGAATCACAACCGTTGGGCATTCCAGCTGATAGCTCATTCTTCATACCTTTTCAACTATTTGAAATCCAAGTAATGGGCTGATTGTCACTCAAATTAGTTGCAATCGATTCCATTTTGGTGATCTTGGCGCAGATTTCACTGATTCCATGTAACAGTTCTGCTGAGGAGAGTGTAGATACTGGAAGTGGGATCTGAAGCGGAAGGGCTATTACCCAATGCTCATCTACCACGTGAGTGAGATTGCCCTGAGTAACAAGGGGTATGGCCATCCTCTTTGGTACCTTCTTGCTTGGGAATGGAAAGATGGCCCAATTGACACCCAGAGGACGTTCACCAGGACTTAAGTTACCCTTTCCTTTTTCCAAGAGAAGAGCCTCATCACTGGGAAACTGTATGAGAGCCACATTCTTGTGCGCCTTGGGTAACTTGATCGCCATTACTGATGCAGGTTTTTTGGGGGAAATGGAGAATCTTGGGGCGGGATATGTGGGGTGCTTTGACCAGGTTCATGCAATTTGCACAATTGCGCGCCTTGCCCCAACTGTTCTCATAGGCCATCTATCCTTTCCAAGCCACGAGATATTGGATGGAACGTTGCGATTTCTGGGATGCCAGGATAGCCTCTTACCCATTTTCAATGATGATTGGTTCCAGTTCCATGGGAATCGCACCTTTTAAGGGTGGCAACTGGAAAACTACTGGGCTTTGGGGAAAATGGAGAATCTCAGGGTGGGATATGTGGAACACTTTGACCAGGTTCATGCAATTTGCGCAATTGTGCACCTTGCCCCAACTGTTCTCATAGGCTGGATATCCTTTCCAAGCCACAAGATATTGGATGAAACGTCACAATTTCTGAGATGCCAGGATAACCTCTTCATCGGCCTCTTCCCCATTTTTGATGATGATTGGTTCCATTTCCATGGTAATTGCACCTTTGAAGGGTGACATCTGGAAAACTACTGGGCTTTGGGGAATAAACTCATTGCAAGTTGAGATGTCAGACCCTACTGGCATGGGCATGATAGCCATGGCAACTATGGGGTATAGGTTTAGAGTTTTGAGTGGGATGGGACTAATGTGGGCAGGGATAATCTTCTTTATAAACCTGATTCAGTTAGAAAGAAGGGACCATTGCTGCACCAATATCTACGAGAAAGGTGGTAATGATAGAGATTGATAGTTGGTTGATTATGTCAGGTGGATAGCAAATAAGAATTAGACTGGTCTGCCAGCCCAGATGCGAGAGCATCCAAGTGGCAAACCAGAATGCCAGAGGCACTGATGCTGGTACAACATATATAGATTTGGAAGGGAGCTTAATTCTCAACAGATAAAAATGGGATTTTGGTGGAAGTTATTTTTATTGGAAAATTTAAGGAAGGAGAATCGACCAACAATTTTCTCAGTGTGATGTGCCTGATTAATAGTCATCAATTTTGAGGGAAAACAAGCCAGGATTGGGTTATGCAAATTCAACCTAAGCAGCAAATTATTCAGTAAATGGGCAGGTTAGTTCCCTAGGAACTGACATCACAAAATTTGGTGGCAGGCTGAGTTGCAGTCAGTTTGACCTAAGTGGTGAACTATTCAGGAATGGGTGGGTTAGTTCTCTGGGGACTGACATCACTAAATTTGGCAGTGGACCAAGTTGCAATCAGTTCAACTAAGCGGTGAACTATTCAGGAATGGGTGGATTAGTTCTTTGGGGACTGACATTACAAAATTTGGCAGCAGGCCAAGTTGCTGTCAGTGGTATTTTTTTTAGTACTAGATGGTTTGCTGTCAGTGGTATTATGCCAGGCGCAACACCCAATTTGTGGCAGGAAGCTGCCCATCAGGGGTGATACCTAACAGATTTAGGAGAAAGGATTTTTTTGATCATCATTTAAACTAAATTGCAACCATCAGGTATTCTGGCTAATAGCTCAGTCTTCATACCTTTTCAGCTATTTGAAATCTGAGTATTGGGCTGATTGCCACTCAAATTAGTTGCAATTGATTCCATTTTGGCAATCTTGTGCAGATTTTACTGATTCTGCATAAAAGTTCTGCCAAGGAGAGTGCAGATACCAGAAGTGGGATCCAAAGCAGAAGGGCTATTACCCAGCACTTGTCTACCACATGAGTGAGATCACCCTGAGTAATGAGGGGTATGGCCATCCTCTTTGGTACCTTCTTGCTGGGAACGGAAAGATGACCTGATTGACACCCAGAGGATGTTCACCAGGATTTACACTACCTTACATTTGCCCTTCTTCCTGAACTGATGTTATCCTGGAGGGGCATGCAACTGTGGGGCTGGCGCAGTGAAGTAAATGTATGAGTGGCTGAAGAAATGATGCTACTGGGACTGAATGATGGAAACTATACAAGAGGTCCTAGATGCTTGTATGACTCGTTGATCCTAATATTGGTCCTGTCCTTGGTATCAACATTTGATTGTTGCTCCAATGGAACCTTTCAATGTCCTCAGCATTGATATAGTAGGCCATCTTCCCATAGGGTTTCATAGCCACAAGTATATTCTCCTAGCAGTGGACCATCTAACCAAGTGGGTTGGGGTGATTTTGATTCCAGCTGCCACTGCTAAAGTCACAGCTCTTTTTCTTTGATCCATTTTCACCCAGCATGGATGCCCCCAAACCTTACTTTTGGAAAATAACTTTAAACTTCACCTCACAGGTAGTACAAGCACTTACCTTGTTATTTGGCACCAGCCAGAGAGTTTTTCCACCTCTTACCACCCATCAACTAATAGGGTTGTAGAATACACTAACAGAACTCTTATCTTCATTTTATGTAAGATGGCTGCCTCAGATCCTGCTCGCTGGAACCACTACCTACCCAGCGCTTTGCTTGCCTATAGGACAATCTATCACTGAGTTATCAAGATATTCCATTTAAAGCCCTGTATGGGTGTGCTCTCTGACTACCAAGAAGCATTCAGCCATTGCTTGAAACCTCCACACCTGAGAACTCCTAGTTAAATATAAGGGCCTTAGCCAATGAAATTGTCCAGCTTCAAGCCCTAGCCATGCAAGGCATTGTCACCACTACAGGGAGAGAGTCATCCTGATTTGATCTTGGCCAACACTCCTTACCATCTTTCCAATTAGGTGACCTTGTTCTTTTCTATCACTATCAACCTGGAGGTTGACAGAATAAACTTGACATTCTTTGGTCCAGACCTTATAAGGTCATTCATAAGGTGAAGTCAGAGTACTCTATTGACAATGACAACCAGAGGACTGTGATTAATAGGGTGTATAGCTGGTTCCTTCAGCCCTATACCCCCCTTCAGCGGGTTCTTGAGGGGGCATTATCTGGATTCAAGATGAAAACTAAATAAAAATCTTTACTTCCAAATCAAGCCACGGTGAATCAGCTCTTGAGCCCACTCAAACAGAGCCTTATCTCAATGGCACTAAAGACAAATTCAATCAGGAAACCGTACATGTTCAAGAATTAATGGAGGCAACTTCAGGAATATTGTCCCCACTTCCTGAATTGTAAGAGGCATGGCATCTACCACTCCAGTTACGGGGGCAACAAAGTACAATGAGAGTCCCTAGGCAGTCAATTTGGAAAGTCATGAAAGATCCTGAGTGGATGGGGCCACAAAGATCCCTGAGGCACCGTGTCCCTATACACCCTATATAATATTAACACATTTTAATCTAATAAAGTAGGCTGTATTCAGTCCATCTTTATATTTTTTGACCTCTCTACAGATTTACAGCTTCAAGCCCACCTTTGAACCTCGGTGACAGTCTAGAGAACTGTTACACTGATACTGATATTATATAATTAATAGATCAAAACTAATTAATGAACTGTATTATTTCCATACAATAAAATGCCTTGAGTACTGTTTTTATGTTCTAAATATATACAGGCATTCATTATGCTAACATTTATACTCTATTAGTACACACGATACAAAAAATTGCACCCTAGTAAAGCAATAGTTTTTCAGTAAATTAGAATGCCATTTTAGCTACTTTTGGCGCAAGTAAGTACTTCATGATATTTAATGCCTAGAGCTTATGCTATCCTACATAAAAGTAGACATAATAAGTATGGTGAGACATAAAGATTCTAAGTTTAACAATTGTGCTAATGACAAAACTTATATACTTTTAATTTAGATGTTAAAATTTATTTCTTAGCTTTTATTGAGTATCTATCTTATTTAAGTAATTTATAAAAATATAACTTGCCAAAAATGTTATATGGCTGACTATATACTAAATTAAAAGGCTCTAATACATATTAACTGGCCTGTATAGATCTGATGTCTGCTTCTATAAAGGTAAATATTATATAGATACAATCTATGCAATAGTATCAAGTATTTGATATCTAAATTACTAAAGGCGCAAAATAAACACTACCAACGTCGAGTCAATCTATAGAAATAAAATAAGAAGCCAAGTATCATGAAATTAAACAAGATTTGATTATAATGATCTTTTTATTACTTTTTTATCACAAAATACCAAAGTTTGATTATTTAATGGAAGTAATAAGAACCAGGACGGAGTTTTATATTAACGAGAAAAAATATATCTAAACTAAAAGTTCTATGAGATGTATAATCACGTTTACTACCAGACTTATTTTTGCCATTTCTGTTCCGAGAATAATGTTTAAAGGGCACTTGAATAAGATAAAGTTATTCAATGTTTTGAGCTGCTAAGTAATTAACCTTGCTCCTTTTAACTACCAAAATTACATAATTGGCTTACTTTTTCGTGCCACGGGGTAATTTAACTAATTTTAGTTAAAATCTTTTAAAATAGCTTTTTATGTATTTACCATCTTGTTCACAAGATAAAATAAGTATTCAAGGTAATTTTTACAGAATACTCTCTTTAAACATAAAATACTAAACTCAAAAACGAATGGGCTAAAGTTGCGCAGCATAGAAAATCAACAAAGTAACCTCACCTTTATATTTTACCAATTCAATTTAATAATGTATTTTTTTATTCAGGCACAAAATTGGCTTATATGTATATCTAGATACATGACTAAATTACTTTAGTATAAATATATAGTGTACTATAATCAAAATTGCGGCTGACTAACTTAAAGATAAATAGTGCCAAAAAATTATATAAATTTTTTTATCTTAAAACAGACAATACTTCGAATTATGCCTTATGATTTAAATCAGCACATATCAGAGTAGTAGTAAAAATCTTCTTAATATGGTATCCACTTTAAATTTATTATTTAGGCAAAACCCTTGAAAATATACTCAAATTTTTAGTTAGACATACTTATGAGATGTGCTATTTAAAAACAGTTTAACAAAACGCTTGAATTGAATAAAAATAAGAGGCTATAGAGGTATAATTAGGGTATAAGTATAAACAGAGTAAATTTAATCATAATAAACCAAGCCAATAATTTATACAAAGATTTTCTTAAATTTTATCTGCATCTAGTATTTTCTTTCAGTGGGGCGGATTAAGTTTTTAAATGAGTTAATTTTCAACGTAGATCGCTTACAGTAAAAACTTATAGGAGCAATACCTTAGATCGAAAATTTGTGCATCAAAATCACGTTGCATTGAAATTCATTCATCAAACTGTTTTGAAAGTGCTAAAATCGAAAACTCATTATACCAAATTTCAAGTTTTTAGCTTATACAGTTTGATATATAGTGATTAGTTATTGAGTGGATAGGCGAATGGCAATTAGGTTTTTAAATCAGTACAGCTTTAAAAAAGTTGGAGTCAAAAATTGACTATACTCCTCTAATCATATCAATTTTAAAATTACATATATGGCGGTCTTGACTAATTAATTCCAAGGACTACGAAATTCTATGAGTGAACTAAGCTTAGAGATCAGTCTGATCTCATCCATACAGCAAGTGATAGGTATATATTTAAACTGGCTAGGTAACATTAACTACTCAACCCACCAAGCAGTAAGGATTATGCCAGTTTTGGGATAATGTGAGCTACTATACCTGCAGTCATAACTAGTAATAGGCTTCGATTTGTACAGCCCCGATGCAGCAAGGGACACCTCATGTAGCATCCCAAAAGGTTACTGCATTGGGCGACCTTAGGGGCAAGCAAAAACTCAAAGAGCTAAAAAATAATAGGGAAATTAGAAGTTTTAAACACGTTAAAATATAAAAAAATATAATTTTTAAAGTAAACTAAAAAAATCAAGTTTACTCAATATAAACAATATTTATTGCTATAGTCGAGTGCAAAGCATAAGCGGCAGTTTCCTAGCAGTTCATATTTTGTAATAATGACCGTGTTTTATATGAAAGGTAGAAAAAGTTATATGAATTAAAAGGTTAAAGCTATTATGCAAGTTCCAGGGCTATATGAAGCCGTCGTAAATATTAAGGGCTTTAAGGATTTCAGGATCTTTTTTAGCTCCTTCTTTAAATTCAGTCAAAGTGAGCTGGTCATCTTTATTCTTGTCCATCATGGAAAATATCTTGTTGACTCGCATCTCTGGTGTAGCTTCATCGGCAGGAAGTTGAACCATACTTCCAACCATGTTGTAAATCGCAACCACTATTTCTAGCATTCTCAGATCTACTAATGAAGCCATCATTGTTAATGTCATATAGTTGAAACGCCCCTAAATTTATTGTTAGAGATGGTTTCAACATAAAAAGCATGAATATATCAAAAAGCCTACATTCAAGTTTCTCTTCCGCGTTCCCTCTTGATGTTATGGACAGTGCCATAATAAACTCCTTAAAATCGATGGTACCATTCTTGTTTTGATCAAACACTTTAAAGCAGTGTGAAGCGAAGGAGGTGGCATCTCCAAAAGGAAAGAATTGCTTGTAAATTTTACAAAATTCGCCCCGATCTAACTGGCCAGTTGGGCACTCATGAAGGAATCCTTTGTACCTAGGTAAAAATTAAAGAAAATAAAAAAGCAAAAGTACCAATGCTGGAGCTCTTTTTATCAACTAAAAAGGATAAAAGTTAGTCATAAAGTAAAGATAAGATAACAAGTGAGTCGGTGAATGTTTTTAGAAAACTGAAAACAATTTGAGGTAGGGTATAATATAGAAACAATACAACATACAATAGGTCAGTTTTTGAAGCTCGTTAGCTTGTTCTGAAGTTAATTTGCTGTTACTTTTTCCCATTTAAAGTAATTAAAATTGGAAGATCAAACAACCTATACGCCTAAGTTGTATAGAGGTCTGCTTTTTATAAAAAAAAACCTTAAGGTTTAAGGACTAGGGAGTTAAGAATTTTCTATTTTTCTTTGACTTTAGTTACAATTATTAAACTAGGAGCCGCGCATCCAATTCTGTCAGGCATCTGACGCTTCACAACTCAGGAAGGGTGAATTTTGATCTTGCATGAAATCATGTTTATTCTAAATTCAACC
This sequence comes from Massospora cicadina, assembly GCA_022478985.1. Taxonomy (NCBI): domain Eukaryota; kingdom Fungi; phylum Entomophthoromycota; class Entomophthoromycetes; order Entomophthorales; family Entomophthoraceae; genus Massospora; species Massospora cicadina. The sequence continues at coordinate 13,859 of JAKSZP010016189.1, read as the reverse complement.
TCCATACCCGTGTTTTAATCTCACCATAAAAGAAGCTTCTTTTTTCGTTTCCGGATTATATACCAACTAGCATCCAACTACCCGTGCTTCGCTACGATGTTTATACTTAATCAAATGATTCGAATTGATTAGTTTAGATTTTATGTTAGATAACCACCAAACACTCGGCCAAACCCATTGAACATATCAAATTGACTAATCGCCAACCGCTTACAAAACCTTTGATTTGTCGAATCAATCAAATCGCCAACCGCTTAGCCAATACAATTGAACTTATCATATCGACCAAATAATTGCTATTGTGCGTCTCTGGAATCCTGGTTGATCATGACTGAGGTTCGGTGACACCTCGGATTTCAGTTTGATTAGTGATGTCGGTGATCAGTATTCGCAGGAGAGTATCCGGCCCAAAATATCGGCATCAGCGTGGCGGGATAAAACCCAACAGCAGGAAAAGTATAAGGAAAGTATTTTTGATACTTTATTGGAAAATGTGAGCAGGCTTATATGCCTGATCAATTGAAAATTTACAAAGGGAAAGAGAATTTCCGGGCCTCAAAGAAAAAGCAGATGAAAATTAATAAATAGATGATAGGGATAAGACAAGGGAGGGGACATCTGCAGATGGATTGGTGATCTTAGCAGTAGCGTGACACTCCCTTATTTTCATGCTGATTTTCCTGGAGTTGAGGTTAGGGCTGTTGTAATCAGCGCTGAGTCTCAACTACAACTGCACAGGTCAACTACTTTTGTATAATAAATAAGGGAAACTGTAAGAAGACAGTAGCCCTAAGAACATAAGATAAATATGTTATTGTCAAAGGTTTTTTATTTAATAGCTAAAATAAGCTGGGTGAAAAAAAGGATCCCTTACAATTTCCTATTCCCATCATAATAAACTATACAGTAGAGTACCAAGCAATGCATAGTTATTCTAGAGAATGGTAAAGATCATTGGCTTGGATTTTGGGGATAAACCCTTGACAATTGTTTTTATGCTGGCAGGGAAGAAGAGAAAACAAAATAAATGAAAAGGAATTTGATTTGCAACACTGTAAAGCTTCAAATTGATAGGAATTGATTTAAGGGAAATTGCTAGTAAAGAGGTAAGGATTTAATCCTCAGTAGCTATTACATTAAAGCAAGAGTGTGTGGGCAAGTCATTCCATCATAACTTAATTTGAAAGCTTGACAGTGATGGCAAGGCAATCCACTGTAACTTAATTTGACTAAGTATTCTTGACAGCAAGGCATGAGTACTCAAATCCTTAGTCTAATTCATAAAGTTAGAAAACTAATAAAATGGTTGGTCAGACTAAATTACAACATTTCCCCTCACTTGATTAAACATTCCAATACAGAAATGCGCAAAGCTAAATGGTAACTAGTAGGATGAGGCCTTTGGTCCAGGAAGCACATACACATAAGAAACATTTTGATGCCTTTTGATGTGCACAAGGTAAGAGTAGGTGCTTTCCAAGGAAACCATAAATTCTCCCTGGTTAGGATAAGCAGCACCAGAGTCTGCAATGGGCTCTACTTCAGATTGGTGGAGTGGTTAAAGGAGTTTACCATAAAATCCATATGGTATTTATAAAGTACTGTTAGATAATTGCCATCTTGACTTCAGCAAAAAAATGTCTTGGATAAGAATAGTCCTAATTTACCAAATACTATCATCCAAATACAAGTCCAATCTCATAATAATAGTACTTTGTATGAAAATAAAGACAATATCAACTAAAAGACCCTGGTTAATTTTCAGGGAATCCCACAAATTGGGGTAACACTTTTACAAATACTATATGGGCAATTAACATGAAATAGGGCAGTAGGATTAATCCAATCATGCAGCGGAATCTGGGGCATCCATTGGAGGGCCCTCCCCCAGCCCCATCTAGTTCCATCCAAACACCTAAGCGGGGACCACCCCTTTTATAGGGTTGGAGGGGGTCCCCCAAGGTGCAATTATTTTATCCAATGGTGATTGGTAGAAATATAACAAATCATTACCACATGGGTACATTCTGCCTAAAAATAACTTCCCATCAGTCACCTTGCCAAAGTAAACTGAATTTTCTATGCTCCAAAGGGTTGAATTTCCATATTCCCTAATTTAGATGGTACTAAGCTATTTCAAACTTTAGCATTAATCCCTTCAACCCTCAATACTTGATATAGTTTAAATACTGAGTGGTAGTATTAAAATCTTGGGCTTTGTTGGCTTGCTTCTGGCCCTAGATTTCAACTGCACAGATTCATGGAACCCTGAATTGATTTAATCAATTGAATTTGATAGACTGGGGCAATAGTAGTACAAAGACTATTATTAAAGTTGAATCCCCAAAAGCCACGTTGAGAGTAAAGTCCAACGCTAAACTGGTGCTTCTTCCTCTTGAAGATATTTTGATCTGGTAGGGAACACTTTCCCTTTTCCTTCTCACAGAGCCAAGCGGAGATGTTGATATTGCCAACCTAAGGATATCTGATCCTTGCACTCTTCTCTTAAGAGTAATGTTAAAACAATCAATGTTTAACAACTAAGCTAATATTAATTTGAATCAAATTTTATTAGGGTATTAGTTGGGGTTTTTATAGTTAGAATCAGCACACAACTTTTCAGCTGTCCAATGAGAATATTTGTGCTCCTATACTGGTTTTGACCCTTAGCATTAGGCACCAAATCTCATTGGGTACCGTTGACTTGGGTTTTTTAGGCAGCATAATCCTTGGGCGTTCGGTGGACCAAACAATTGGTATTAGGTACACAAAACTGATTGTTTTGGTCAATGATGATTCCACTCTTCCTCTGGCATTCAAATGTTTTGGTAGTTTCCAATGACTCTAATCCATTCCACCTTGAACAATTCCCTATAATTTGACTATCAGGTATTATCCCAATATCAAATTATTGCTTAAGTTCATCAGGGATGATGCCTGACAAAATTATCATCTGTTGGCAGCCTCAATTATCATTGGGGATGATGCCTGACAATAATTCATAGTTAGTGACTTCTAATATCATTGGGGATTCCACCCAACAATATTCTCATCAGTCAGCTACCATTGCTGACCCTCTACAATTATAACCTAATTGCCAAATCTCATATTCAGTCAAAGGGTTGGACTATGTGGTCATCTGCAATTCTGACACATCCCTCTTCTTGACCAGATATCCAATAGAAGATAGAACCCTCAGGAATGGAAGCCACCTCAGCTGGAGCTCATATTTGGTTTGTCATATTTCTATTTCCTCAACGTAGTGCAGCTCTGTCTGCACTCAACGCCCATATGCTCTGGCCAGTATGATGACTTCATATCCTTGTTTGCTACCCGTTGCCACCTCTTCTCGAGCGCAGTTCCTGCAACATCATGTCACGCCAGTCCTATCTTTACATCTGTTGTGAGAGATCAACTAGTCCACCTGTATAAACCCTAGAACGGGTTGTTGACACTCTTGCCACCTGTACCAACCCCAGGACAGGTCTCAACATCTCATTGATAGGGACTATTCTGGCAGACCTAGTTTCAGTCCTTCCTGATCCTGCCAAAGCTCAGGACTTGTGCCCACTACTATTCCTTCCTCCACGCTTGATAGGTGGGAATATCACTAGATGCATTACTGTTTGAATTAAATTATTTTTAATATTTTCTACTTTTTTGTAATTTTATGCATCTTTTTTCTTTTTAGTTTTTATTTTTTTTATTTTCTTTCATTTTTTTCTAAGTCCAATACTTTAAGTATTTCATGTGGACTCTATTGACTATGTGACCATCCTCATTATTATTGATTGTATATGCATCATTCGCTGACTTGGTGATAATTTTAAACGGTCCCATCCATAGGGTGTCCAATTTATTTTTTCATCTGAACCCATGGGTATCACAATAGGCTACCCTATCACCCACATGGTATCCTTTCAACTGAAGTTGATTCTGGTCATCCATTTTCTTTGAATTGATTCTTTTCCTCAATGTCATATTGAATGCCCAAGATTGTAATTTGATCAGGATATCAGCCAGTCAGGATAGATAATGTTAAGAACTCATCCCCAAAGATGGCTCTACTGCTGAATACAATATTGGTGGCAATGCGGCTTTCCACCCGTATAACAGTTCAAATGGCGTTTTCTCAGTCGCTGAATGGTAACTGAAATTATAAGTGAAAGTGACCGAACTCAGATATGCTCCCCATGCAGAAGTTTTCCCCATGACCAATTTTTGTAAGTTTGAGGCTAGAGTTTTATTTACTCTTTCCACCATTCCGTTCATTTCTGGATGATAGGGGATAGATACAACACCGCAGATTCCCATTAATTCATTAAGCCTGGGAATTACATGTGAAGTAAAGTTGGTTCTGTTGTCACTGAGAATGCCTTGAGGGCAACCATGCCAATAGATCACTTGGTCAAGTATAAACTTTGCCGTACTTGTTGCATCTACTTTGCTGAGGGCTCTCATTTTGACCCATTGAGTTAAGTGATCTATTGCAATGATTAGATACTTCACTCCTCCGGTGCTGATACTTAAGGGTCCCATAACATCTATGGATACCGTGTGCCATGTGAAACCTGGGCATACTAGTTGGTACCCTACGATGTTCTTGTGCGGCTTGTGCAGCTGACATTCCATACAACAGGCTAAGTAATCCACCACATTGTAGTTGATCGATTCCCAGTAATAATACTGGCGAATATGATCCACTGTTTTCCTTAGGCCACCATGGCCAATGACCTTGTGAGTGGCTTGAATGATTTCCACTTGTTCCAACGAGTTAGGAAATAAAACCCATTTTCCTTTGATCATTTTGTATAATTGATTGTCCTTAAATTTGGTATTTTCCATGGCTTTTTGTAATGCATTCCAGATTTTCTTGGGGTTCATCCCCAATATCTCCTTTGATCATCCGCTGGAATAGTGCTTAAGCCTGAGGATAGATCACATGAACAACTGGCAATTGAGATAATCCGTCAGCATTCTGATGTACTACTCCAGCCTGATGGATAATTTTGAAATTGTAGGCTTGCAGCTTTAAAGCCCATAGGGCCAACTGGCCTTCTGGTTCCTTCAGATTATGAAGCCAGCGCAGGGACAAGTGGTCAATTATGACTTTAAAGTGCATTCCATGTATGTAGACTCAGAATTGTTTGCAGGCATGGATGACCGCCAGACACTCTTGCTCCATCAAGGTATAGTTTCTTTCCACTGGTGATAGTGTTCTACTCACGTAGTCTACTGGATGTTTGTCCCCATTGTCATCTAATTGACTTAGAATGGCTCCAATTGTGACGGTTGAGGTCTATCCTCAGCATCACATTGCCCTGATCTTTGGTAAGACAGGGCAGGCTGTGTCTGTATGTATGGAGGAGGAGGGGGCGTTGGTTCTGGCAAGGACGCCTAAGGGGCCAGAGCTTGGAGTAGGCCAAGGAGCAAGATGGGCGTCCAAGTTGGAACAAAACGGAAAACGAGTAAAGTGGGTAGTTTTGAGATTCGATTTGGATTCAAATTGAGAATGTAATGAAATGGGTGCTTGGGAGTTTTGCAGTTCAATTGGGATTTGAAATGGAACTGGCGCGGAACTGTTGAGGATTGGAACTGGCATGGAATCATTGAGTAAAGATTCCGCGATCCTGCTGTAAAGTTTACACCAAACATCATTCAAGTTGGCACCATAAGCTTATATTATATTTTAGCTTTTAGCATGTTTATATAGGGAAGGAACTGGGAGCTGGAGGCTCCTCAGTTCTGTTTTCTATCAATTTGGCTAAATATTAAATAAAAGAACTTAAAATTCATATATTTATAATTTGGGATTTATTTTAAAGATATTGCCTAACTGCAGCCATGTTTGGCTTAAATCAACAAGAATTGGACTTTGAGAGTGAGCTTGGGAGGGCTATTGCTTCCATCTATACCTTGTCTTATAGTCAAGGCATGTTGCTGGGGTTGAGTATACTTGCAACTGTCTTCCAGGGGGTGCTTGTCCAATCTTGTAGCGCGCGCACCAGGAGAGCAGTATCAGGAGTCCTGTCAGCCCTATGGTCTTTAACATGTATCCTGTTGCCCAACTCATTCGTGGCTCATTGGAAGGAGCCAGTGCGTTACACCAATCACCATTAACAAGGCATCCGATTGGATTATGAATTCCCAACTAAAATCCGGGTATTTCAACACTGAGCTGCTCATGAGATATTTTTGGAGTTTATTGAATGACTTCTGAGCCTCTTCATTCCACACAAATCCCTTTTTCAGATCCTTGAGTAGGCAAAATAGAGGTTCAGTGATTCCAGAGAAGTCTTTGATGAATCAGCGATAGTACCCAACCATTCCCAAGAAAACTTGAATATCCCAAACATTTTTCAGGATTGACATCCATTCAATAGCTTCTATTTTCATGGGTTGCAATTGTAATCCGTTAGAGTTTATAACAAACCCTAAGTATTCAAGTTCTTTTTTGAAAAAGTGGCATTTCTCAGCTTAATTTTTAGATTTGCCGCTGCCAACTACTTGAAAACTTCCTCCAGATGCTCCAAATGATTGGAGAAGGTCCTACTGAAGACGTTGATATTGTCTAAGTAGACTAACACGCAGGATAGCTTCAGGTCACTAAGTATTGAATCCATAGCTCGCTGAAAAGTCACTGGTGCATTGCATAATCCTTGGTGCACTCTGGTCAGCTGGTACAGTCCTTGTGCGGTAATTATCACACATTTTTTCTGATCTTCTTTTGGCAATTGATTTTCCAATAGCCCAAAATCAGGTCCATAGCCAAAAAGTACTTCGCCTACCCCAGGCAATCAAGCGCATCATCAATTTGGGACAGTGGATAGGAGTCTTTTTTAGTGAGCTTGTTTAGTCAGTGATAGTTGATCACTACTCAATTTGATCCATCCTTCTTTTTTACCAACAGGATCAAACTCGCCCATGGGCTCAATGATGAAACGAGTAACCCATGTTCCACCAACTTGCTTATCTCATTGCTAACCTCCGCTTCTGCTGTTCTTAACCTATGAACAGGTCTCATCTATACCGGTGGACATTCCCCCATATCAACTTTGTGGAGTATATTTATTGCGCATCCTAAGTCATGATCATTCTGAGCAGTTATTGTCCAATATTTTTCAAATAATCAGAGCACATCCTCCTGATGATTTGTAGTTAGATCGGCTAGCTGCTCACAATCCACTAATAAATTGACACTTTTTGGTAACTCCTGCTGGCAATCCCATTTCAGAAAACAATACAAATTCATGAAAAGCGTATAGTCCTGCCATTGGGAGCAAGTGCAGAAACACAATGGTCTGATTTTTTTTTCAATTTCCATTGGCTTTTCTCCCAGATTGGCTACTAATACTTGTATCTCTTCTTGAACTGGCATTAAGATCCCTGGCGCAACCCATGGTTTGATCCTTTATTTTTCCCAGAGATTGATGATTTCTCCATAAAGTTGTCTTAGGAGTTCCACCATTAACCCAGTGTTGACTATGGTTTGAGCCCCCAGCGGAATAGTGTTTGCTGCGTTTGCCCTTAGAGGTATCCCCAATTCTCCATAATTTCCATCGGCACTAGTTTTGTTTCCATCTGACTAGTTATAGCAAATAGGTACTATACCATCACTATAAAGTAAATTGACAAAGTTATTCTTTTTTGTCAGCGGTTTTCTCCTTTACGCTGGTAAACCAAAAGCAACATCTGCCCCAATATTATCAGAATGTTTTCTTCAAAATCACATTTCACCTCATACTTCCTCAAGAACTCTGTCCCAATAAGTATGTCATAGTTTGGATTGGCCAGCACTATAGCGGGAGCTGACACCATCAGTGATCTAAACCAAAGTGGTAGCGCACTGTAGGCTCCACATGAGATGGTAACGTCTGGTCCAGCCATTCCATACTCTTTTCAGTGATCCAAATACGGTGAGATTTTCATACATTTTACTAATTTGGTGGAAACGATGTTGATTGGCGCTCCACTATCAATTATGGCTCGGACTCTTATCCTATTGACTAGAATATTGACATAGGTACACTCTGAGTACTGTAATAAAGTCTTTACTGAATGGATAGCAGCCTCATTTGCTGAATCAAGTGTGTGGATTATCTGAGCGGATAAGTTGGGAATGATTTTTTGATCGCGCTGATAGGTAAAGAAACGTTAGCCTCATCCAACTTCGTTTTGACTAGGTCTTCAGAGCTCTCAGCGGATCTAACTTTCTCTGCTAGCTGTCATACGTAGGGCCAAGTGACCTCACTAACAATTTTGGGATCAATCCCTTTTGCTTTGGCTTAAGTTATAGCATTAACATCCAAGTTAATTTCCTGATGGAGCGGATCCAGTGAGTCATCATCCATGAATAGATCAGAGATATCAATTTCCTCTTGCATTATGTCAGGTGGGACAGGTTTATCAGCAGTACTATTTTGTCCCTGAACTAGACTGCTGGTCCTTTTCCCAAATATAAACCAGTCTCTTGAGGTTGAATGAGATTTATCTGATCCTTAGGCTTTCTTTCCTAACACTGGGCAGTTACATGGCCCGACTTCCCGCATTGGAAACAGCGGTTTGTTGATTTGTCTGCTCATTTTTGAACTTTGGGTTTACTTCCTGACATGACTCAACCCCTAGATTCTCTAGATGGCTCAGCAAATTTGACAATATTTTGGGCCTTCATTTGAATTACTTTAAAAGTATAATTGGGAGCATCAAACGTGGCTCCCAGCATCTTCAGATGGTCTACCATCTGAGAGGTTGTTGTTTCAGTCACTAGCGCCACCACCATAATCTGATGCAAGTCTATGTAGAGCTGAAGTGCCAACTGCATGGCTATGCGGGCGTCAAAGTCACTTAACACATTTGCTCCTGCCAAGATCTGAGCTTCTTGGTTAAAGCAGTCAGCGAAACAAGCCAGAGTCTCATCTTTGAGGAATTGAATACCCATGAACTATTGTTTACAATTCGCCATCCAAGTAGGGCTTCTAAACTCCAACATAATGGCAGCTTTGGCTTCCACGTATGACCAATTGTCCCCATTGAGGTGAGGAAGCACCAGATTTTGGCAATCTGTGCTAAGGCAGTTCATTACAGGTACTGCTTTTTGTCAGTCTGCATAGCCAAACATGGTCATCTCAAATAAGCAGAAGAACGCTGGGGCGTTATCCTGGTGAAAGGTGGGCAATTTTGGCATATTTTGAAATTCCTCAGTTGTTCCGCTAATAGGAGATCCTAACCCAGCTACTCAAGAAGCCATAGGAGTGACTTCAGGAGTCATTTCTGACACACCAAAAAATGCTTTAGGCATGTTTTATGGCGGAGAGGTCTTATTGCTTGGCGTTTCACATGCCTTTGCTTTGGCATCATTTTCCTCAAATTGGTCAAATCACATTGGTATTTCTCCAACTCCTCTATATGCTTGGTCATTTTCGCCATCTCCTCATGAAACCGTTGGATGCATTCAAAATCTGCTTCCCATTCAGTCTTCTGAAATAAAATTTCCTTGACAATTTCGCCCTCTTTCCGCTTTAAAGAGGCAACTTTTCTACATAAGTCATTGTTAACTATTCCTAGTTGTTCAAGTGTTTCCTCCATCTTGATCATATGCTTTTTCCAATGTACTAACATTGGCTTGAGAAGCTGAGCTGAGCACATTTTCATTGATGGCCTGTAGTTCCGCCCAGAGCTTCCAAAGCTCTTCCTTAAAAGACATCATTATTTTAAATTGGCTTTTGACAACTCAACTACCCCCTGTAGGGAGCAATGTTAAAATTTTGGGCTTTTTTAACTCACTTCTGGCCCTAGATTTCAACTACACAGATTCATAAATCCTTGCGTTGATTTAATGAATGAATTTGATAGACTGGGGCAATATTAGTACAAAGACTATTATTAAAGTTGAATCCCCAAAAGCCACGTTGAGAGTAAAGTCCAACGCTAAACTGGTGCTTCTTCCTCTTGAAGATATTTTGATCTGGTAGGGAACACTTTCCCTTTTCCTTCTCGCAGAGCCAAGCGGAGATGGTGATATTGCCAACCTAAGGATATCTGATCCTTGCACTCTTCTCTTAAGAGTAATGTTAAAACAACCAATGTTTAACAACTAAGCTAATATTAATTTGAACCAAATTTTATTAGGGAATTATTTGGGGTTTTTATATTTAGAATCAGCACACAACTTTTCAGCTGTCCAATAAGAATATTTGTGCTTCTATACTGGTTTTGACCCTTAGCATTAGGCACCAAATCTCATTGGGTACCGTTGACTTGGGTTTTTTAGGCAGCATAATCCTTGGGCGTTCGGTGGACCAAACAATTGGTATTAGGTACACAAAACCAATCGTTTTGGCCGATGTTGATTCCACTCTTCCTCTGGCATTTGAATTTTTTGGTAGTTTTACAATGACTCCAATCCATTCCGCTCTGAACAATTCCTTATAATTTGACTATCAGGTATTATCCCAATATCAAATTATTGCTTAAGTTCATCAGGGATGATGCTTGACAAAATTATCATCTGTTGGCAGCCTCAATTATCATTGGGGATGATGCCCAAAAAAAATTCATAGTCGTTGACTTCTAATATCATTGGGGATTCCACCCAACAATATTCTCATCAGTCAGCCACCATTGCTGACCCTCTACAATTATAACCTAATTGCCAAATCTCATATTTGGTCAAAGGGTTAAACTATGTGGTCATCTGCAATTCTAACATGTAGTATCAAGAAGACTTACTTTTTTTCTTACTCCACACCCAATAAAAAACTTTAGAACCCAAACTATATTTTTATTTAAAAAAATCTTTTGAAGTTTTAAGTTGTTTTTTGTAGAAATATGGCTGTTATCAGCACCAGCGAGCCTAAAGCTTGCTGGATTCCCACAAATTAGTGATCACTACAGGGGATACCCTGTATACCACTTGTTTAATTATCAACAAAATGAAGGGAACATCTGCTGGAAGTGTTACTAGCTGGGTGAGAAACGGAGATAGGGAAGAAGATGACCATATGGATAGCCACCAAACCATAAATTTTGAAGAAAAGCAGTTTATCAAATCCTTATACCAGAGTCTCACCGCCTTACCTGGTCTGCAGCTGAAGTAGTGAGAGACCTAACTCATGGCATATCAAACCCTGGCAATATTGTTTTCTGGGAAAGAGTTTCTTCTGTAGAGGACCATCTTATGTACCTCTATGAGACTCCAATCTTTCCTGATGCTATAGCCAGCTTACCAATTTGACTACCTATGTTCACAAAGTTGCCCATCCTGCCTTGTTTCATATGATATATCTATTAGCCGTCCATCATGAAGAGCTACATTAACACCTGGCAAACCATGATGTATAGAATTAGCTTATATTAATTTATAGCAACTGTCCTCTGAACATATTGGAGCAGCCAAATATTGTGTGGAGGGAAACCTCAAATTCATTATTTAATTGCATGAGCAGCTCAACATCATGGATATTGGTGTAGTAAAGTATGTAGAGGAGGCGATGAAGATCTTCCATGAAGAGTTAAATGCCTCCGTTGCTAGCACCCGCTCTCTACTTGAGGAGTTTTCCAAGGAACTTGAAAAGCATGAAGAGCAAACTCACCGCGACCTCTTGGCACATGCGTCCACCCCTCAACTTGGAGATGAACAACGTGTGGATGTGGTGGAGTGGCAATTAGCCCAAGCCTTGTCACATGTTAAGGAGCTTGAGCGACATCTATTGCAAGGACCTTCTATGGCTACCCCTGCTCTAGAGGCTAAGGTTGCTCAACTGGAAAAAGAGCTATCCATTAAAGCTTCTTTTAAGAATACAAAATATTTGGCTTACCAAATTAGCAAATGTGAAAAAGAAGCTCAAGGGGTCAAAACCTTACTTGAAGGGCCCGCTATGTTGAAGGATATGCATAGTCAGTTGATGTAGGTTGAGCGTAGCTATAAACAGATTAAGAGTAACGTATATTTGCAAGGCTCCCACCCACATGATAATGAAGGGTGTAAGCAGATGAAAGAGGAGCTCAAAAACCGCGTGAGGAAGGACGGAAATTGATCAACAAAACCTAAGCTCTCTTGTGTCACATCTCTTTTTTAAAGTCAAAGTACTGGAGAGTCGGGTTGAAGAACTGGAAAATCACAAGCTGGGGATGGAAGCCTGATTGGCTCTACGTGAATCAGCTTCCCAAAAGTCCATCACCGCCATGAAAACCAGGCTTGTAGCTATCCAAGACCAGATTGATCGACTCTCTCACTCCTTTGATCAGTTGGACCTTCACTTGGAAACCATGGGGACAGATGCTCCTGCAGTTCTTACCCTCTCTGGGGGTAACCATGTTTCATTCAAACCAACTTTTAAGGACAAAATTATCCCTGGCAAAGGAAGCATCACTTCATTTTTATATGTTTACAAAGCTGCTATGGTAGAGGCAACTGACCATCAGAAGGTCAAACATATCCTCAGTTGTTTGAGTCGCATGGCCCAGGAGGTGATGGTCCCCCATATTGATTACCTTAACACCTGTTCCTAGGTTGAGGAGGCCCTCATTGATGAGTTTGGCTCAAAACAAATCTTAAGCATGAAGAAGCAAGCGTTCATGCACATTAACATAAGAAAAGGATAATCAGTGGTTGTCTTTGTGGAACAGTTCTATATTGAAGCACAGACGTTGTTAGCTTCTAAGGTGTTGACCTTGGACGATGCTGTTGCCACTATTTTGATTGGGTTGGCATCTCACCCTCCTTTGGCGATGCATATCACTTCCATCAAACGCTATTTTCTCAACGTCCATGATATAAAAGAGGCTCTACTAGATGTCGCTGAATTCCAAAAACCTGAAGTTCCTCATGGAATAGTATCCCAACCTCACATTCTTGTCATTGAAGATTTAAAGCCCAAGCCTTGGGTCCTGGTCATTGAAGACAAAAAGGAGACCCTTCAGATTATGGGACCTGAGGAGCAAAAACCAATAGCTAAGTGGCCTGAACGCCTCGGTGTGCATACTGCAACAAGGTTGGGCACTATGAGGCTTTGTGCTGGAAAAAGAAAGCTGACACTAAGGAGCAGGAGCGGGGAAAAGAGATTTCAGCGTAAGGATAGGCACTCCTATTGCCAATGAATTTTATGTGCCTGACTCATTTGCTCAAATCATGACATTACCTCTTGTTGAAATTACCCCCAGGGATGGATCTGAAGGGGGTTTCAATGATGTTGGTTACTATGTATTAGGAGTATCGCTGAAGTGGAGGTCCCTGATCGCTTGAACGCTGGAGGAGTAGATGAGCCCACCATACCTGAGATACATACCTCAGCCAAGTTCTAGGGTGTCCTGCGGTTATTGACACCATTAGCGACGCTGATCAGCTCTTATCTAGCTTAACTCGCCCTCTCCAGAAAAGTCACACCATAAAATTCATCCTGGAGAGTTGCCCTGAGACTTTTCACAAATGAACCTCCACCTTCCATCTCAAGGAGGTCTTAGCTCTGTCACCTAACTTTGAAGGAATACTCACAAAGGTGGAAGTGGTCATTAAAAAAACCAGGTGATGGCTATCCTGGATACTGCTACCTGGTAAACGTAATCCCCTCAAAGTTGATGAAAAGAACAATCTGGCGCCTGACTTGGATTACGATCAAGAGTTTGGAACCACTGGCCTGAACAACACCCATGCCATTGGGGCATACTCTTCCCTTCCCATTCGAATTGGGAAGCTTATTTTATCGACCTGCAGTGGCCTTGGACAACAACACCTATGATATGCTCATAGGTACCCAATTTATGATTGAGTACGAGGGAATAATCAACATGAAGCAAGGTTACCTCTCGTTACTTAATTATGAAGTCCCTTTAGTTTTATCCAATAAAGTCCCAGCAAGAAC
>JAKSZP010016188.1:0-79962 GCA_022478985.1 Massospora cicadina | reverse complement strand
ATCAACCCAACAGAGTAAATTTTTACATTCATCAACCAATCCACACCCCTGGCTCACCATCAACAAAGACAACCATTCCTTGTCCTGAACCTCATCCGGACAGGTGGCCCAATCAATCAAATCTACACACATATCCATGGAACCTGGAAGGCGACCTTGCTCCTCAATCAGTTCTTGCACCCACCCCACCAGGTCAGATGGTAATGCCTCCATAATTTGCGCAATCTGCAAAGAGAAAAGGGACTCTCCTCCTATCTCCTGAGCCAACTGCTCATGAAACTAAACTAGAACACCACCTGATAAATTATATCCAAAGCTTCCATGGGCAATGCACCCAAACTTTTGGAGGCTAGATATTACTGGGCTCTCCACCACCTCCATGGGTCTTGCACCCCATACCTAAACCGCCTCTCTTATCACGAATGTTAATGAAAATCTCATTATCACCACTGTCAAGACATGAAGATGCCATCACTTTCCTCTTGGGGCCACCACCTCTTCTCAAGGCCCCCACAAGACCAACAAAAACATATTTTTATTTTGTATAATGTAACAGATGGGCTTGCACCTGTATGCCACAAAGGAATTGGGTAGTAAGAGCCATGTTGCTGACCAAACTAGGGAAAGGCCTGCAGAACCCATCCCCAAACCTCCCACTATGTCTCGTCTTTGCCACATATTCTCACACCACTGTTCTCATGACGCTACATATCAACAGCAGGGTCTGGCTCTATGAGAGGGCTGAGAATGACGCCAACGCCACGCCAAGATCACTAGTTGAGCTCATTACCAGAATACAATAATATAATTTGAATAAAATAAGAATAAGATTTATAGTAGCAAGGGATATATTTGAATTTTTAATTCTTCTTAAAAGACAAAACTAGCTATTCAGGCCCCAACCATCCCTTAATAAATATTACTCTAATAGTCTTCTGTTAATCTCCCCCTCCTATGCTAGGCTTTCTCAAACACCGTCCAACACATTGCTCATGAAGACTTCTCATCCCACTGGATCATCATCCATGTCATTCAAAACCCTGTTGTTATATTTTTTTGGTTGCATCTCAATCTCAGAACTTTGAAATTATCTCACCCTCAATCCCACAATTCCCCATCTGACTCACCACCAACTCTGACTCTCTCGAATCATCCTCTCACACTTCTCTTCTAGTCAAGGCCCTTCATACCAAAGCAATGTGTGTATTATGTGCAGCCTGATCTGAAGCAATGTGCGGATCAAGTGCATCCTGAGCCTTTACACAGCCCCTGTCATCAGTGAAGCCTGAGGGTGAGTCTTTCTATATATTAACTTAATGGCGCTTTTGGAAAAGTTTCTGGTGATGTGCACAAACACTTCCCAGCTACTGTATATGTTGCACCGCACTCTATGACTTGCATATGGTTAGATCTCGGGTTTGAATCCACACAAGCAGAAGACAATGCGCACAGGTGCGCATGGTGGTCAATCTCCTGGATGGTCAATGGGTGGTCAAAATGAAGCGCACGTGTTGGACTAAATACAACCAAATATTTGTCACTTTTGACATCCTCCCCACAACAATGAAGTATGTATTGTTGGAGCACCACCTCTCTGTTGGGCTTAGAAGCTATGGGGAAAATCATTTTTTCAAAATGCAGTGCTTCACGCTTATGCTGGAGCTGTGCACAAGCAAAGTGATTGCAGTGATTACCCCATATGCAGATATCATGGAAGACTTAACCCAAATAGCCACACCGCTGTTTTAAATATTGAGAGCAGGAATCTCACCTGTTACACAATACAGTGGATAGCGCACCCCTATCTGTACCTTTTGTCATGCTTTTGACTATAAGGCGCATACCTGCCCTTCCAGAGAGGACACTACTCAAAACGAAATCCTCCCCAATGAAAAGGGATATGCTGATTCCCATTATGAACTGCCATTGACACTGATGCTGCTTTTCCATGCCATGTGCAGGGGTATTACATTCAGGTAAAACCTGTGTCCCCACAAGAGCGCAAAAAGGACAAAAAGGCCTATAGAGCAGCGTCCAAGGCAGCAGCATCAGCTGCTGTGATCCCGCCTGCCTAGACCCAAGCTGACATCAACTCTTCACAGCGGAAGCTGCTCAAAAGCCTGCTTAACAATCAGATTGGCCCACCAACCTGCATAACAAATGTTTGAGTCAGCTTCATCCACACAAAGTTACTATGCACCTATTGAAACTGAATCCCCTGATCCATCCCCCTGAGATTTTGTCAACCTCTGATGGTGCACCACAGGAGAACGTCAAGACAAAAAGTCAACCTATATTAAAAAATACCAAAACCAAAACTACAACCAAAGTGAAGAAATAACTATAAGGACTTGTACACATAGCCTACCACGCGGTTGCAGGCCAAAGCTGCTGAAACAGAGGCGCAGGAAGGGCAAAGGGGCCCTTTGTATTGCACCTAAGGTGCGATGGGGGGATCCTTTACAATAGGGACGTTGAACATCGCTGGACTCAAGGCCTCGCTATTCCAGGCTAGGAAACTGACTTTTTAAATGTTAATTTACCTGTGGACATCCTGGCCGTCCAGGAATCCCACTATCCACATGGCGCCAAGGACACATGGGCAACCATGCTCCTCCCCTCCCTTTCCTTTTGGTCGCCACACTGTGGGGTGCTTAAATGTGTGCCCCATAGCTTTAAATTTATAGCAAAAAATTTTGTATCTCAATGGTTCATGGGCTAGTCATGTCCTTCTCATGGACGATGAAGTGCATGAATTTGTTAATTTTTATGCGCCAAACTGTGTTCTGGATTGCATGAATTTCCTCTCTGCCATTACCTCCCTCCCGCTCCCACCTGATCCATTTGTGGTGGGTGCCCTGAACTGCTGGGCCAGCCTGGCATCGACCACTGGCCTTCAATGCCTACCCCCCCTTCAGGGGCATGTCAAACTATGCGTTCTAAAAGTCACCTTGGGGCTATTTGATACCCTCCCCAAGAATGACCTATGCTACCCAACATGTTCCTCCCATGTGCATAATGTCAGCTGAGGTCCATGTCCTGCATTGAGCTTATATTTGCTCTATTGAACTTTCACCCCCAGATTGTGCACTTTACAATGATGAAAATCAATTTCTCCAACCACAGGCTGGTATCAATATCCTTCACTTAATCAAACCCAGTAGCACAGGCGACGAGATGGTGCAAACTTCTAGCCAAGATCACGTTGCCCAGGTTATCCACATGTGTGGACGCCAAAACCATGGCATCAGAGTTTGCAACACTGTTCTGTGCGGATCCACTTTCTACCTGATCAACCTTAAAAGCGAACACCATCCTTCAGGCATGTCACCTATTATTACATCACTCACAGGCTTCGGTGGTCATTAAGTGCAAGCTTACAGAAGTTAAACCCCTGGAGTATAATGTCCCCTACTGCAGTCTACAGCCTGGCTTGGGGTCATAAGTGTGCAGAAGTGTCTGATCATCTTAACACAACAGTAAGACAACACAAACATCGTGTTTGTGTTCAGTTCAAGGCAAAAAATATTACAGCGGATGACACATGCTCCACCTATCTCATAGCAAATTTCGTGCGCCATGACAGAGCTTGGACTGCACACAGGTGAGGCGGCTGGACCACTCAATCACACAATTTAAGCTGAAGTAGCAGTCAAAGTTCGAAACTTTTACTCCAAATTGTATCAATCCAATCCGGTTAACTGACCATGATTGCTGAGTCTTTTGATGGCGCACATATCTGCACCATACCCAATACCTAAGTTGATAAATTTTATTTACATGGATGAACTCTGGTATGCCATTCGTGGCGCACTGCACAGGAAGTGCCCAGCTCCAGATGGGATTTCATATGAGTTAAACAAGAGATAGTTTAACTATTTCTCCTCTTTGTTGCTTGCTTCAATAAACAAGTGTTTGTTAGATATGCACTCCTTCCTGGAGGCCAGGAAGCCTGCATGATAATGCTGTATAAAAAGTGTAACAGTTGAAAACGTCCCAGTTTTTGACTGACATCTTGCCTTTGGATCAGCGGATTCAAAATTGGCGCTGACAGATTGCCCAATATGAGTAACCTCAAGGTAAGAGTTTTGACTCCACGTACTCACTAATTTAACCTCAGATGTAAGGCAATTCAGAAACATGAAAAGATGACACAGGTAAGTGAGGGTTTTGACCCCAAAATGAACCTTGTTTTATTTATTAATGAAAGTAAAAACACTGACAAATTTTGCCCAGTGATATAGGCCCCCAAAAAACACAAGAAAGAAACTAGAGTATTTGGCAGATCAGTTCGCTGCCAAATCTCAAATCTTTTGTTAAGAATACAAAAACTGGGTTTGCCACGGGATACCAGGTAAGACAAGGCAAGAGAAGCCCTGAGGCACTAGAGAGACCCACACAAGAGCGGGAAGTGAGAAAGAATTCTGAACTGAGTTCAGAATTTCATGGGACCAACCTTTTAAGGTCGCTCTTCCAGGGAGCCCCTCAGCACTTTTCTTTGTGCCCCAGGGAGCATGAAGAATAGCTTGGGAGGGGCACAGCCCAGCACCAAGCCAATATGAACCTAAAGCCCCAAAGTGGCGTTTTGACTCCATATTCAGAGTCCAAATTTAGAGTCAAAATGTAATGATTGGTTCAACCTGACCGTTACAAAAAGGAGATAAGCTGGACTTGGCATACTAGCGCCCATATCACTTACTAATGCAATACTAAGTTGTTTACTAAAATTATGGCCAACTGCCTAGGAGAAGTTGCCTCGGATTTAATCTCATCTGAGCAATGAATTTTCATTCTCAAGAAGTCAATATGAGACAATATACACACCGTAGCTAAAGTCTGCTAATCCATGGCTATTGTGTCTTTTGTGTTCTTAGACCAACAGAAAGCTTATGATAGAGTCAACTGGGATTACCTTAAAGCCTGCCTACAAAAGTTCCACCTCCCCACTGGTTAATTAAATTAGGTGATGTTGCTCATGGAATCTGATATAATGGCTGTTCGTGGCCCTGATTTCCTTATAAATTTTGGTTCACCCTCAAAATGGTCTCTACCAAGAGGACTCTTTAAGCCCACCCTTGTACAACTTCAGCCTTGACCCACTTTTACATAATGTGAATGCACGCTTTGCTGGTGTCCATTTTAAGGCCAAGCTCCAGTTAAGATGCTGGAATTTGCTAACGATTGTGTGATTGGGGTGTCTAACAACCATGATGCTTTTTCACTGGATGCAACTATTTAGGATTACTTCAGGGTCAGTAATGCTGCACTTAGTACTACAAAACCAAAATCATTCTCCTTGGCTGGTACCAAATCCGCAGGTCACCATCACCCCATAATCTACCTGCTTAAGCAGTTAGCTCACAGGTTCTCTTGCCCTGCCCAACCCATACCGCCCCACTTATGCTCCCTTTCATGCCAAGACCCACTGCTGGTCAGATGCGACATTTAGGAGTAAGGCTGGAGGCGGGAGGGTACGCCTATATGGTAATGGAGAACCACATCCTTGACAATGTCACAAAGTGAATCTCTTTCCTAAGAGCTCACCAGACTACCCTCCCAGGCCAGGTTGTGCTTGCCAAATCTATGCTTCTTTCCAAAAGGCTAGTTTATGCACACGCCATTGCTTTCCCCTTCGTTCTTCAACTCTTTGTACGCCCTCCTACAATGGCGGCTTTGTTAGGCCGCCCTCCCCATTGTGCGCCTGGATGTCATGTTTGGACCTCACCATAGTGGTGGTATGGGCCTGCTCAACTTTAAAGCCCATGCCACTAAGATACTTGGCACCTGGATCGCTATGATTACCAACCCCACACCCTAGACCAACACTGGTCATGCGTGGCCCATCTAATTTTGCCTGCGCCCTAGGCCTCCTCAATTCAACCAACACCATTCTCTGCTAAACTATCTTGCCTCTCATCACTCTGCCGCGAGGCCACATGGGACATTAACCCACTTCAAACGTATTCTCCTCTCCATGCGGAGATCTGAGTGGATAATCAGCTTCAGTGGCCACACCGCCCAGAGGGGTCGCCCTACTTCCTGTTTCAAACAAGAAGTACGTGGGCAAGCCGTTTTAAACACCCTGGTAACCCAATGTCCCCGCCCTCATTGCCCAAGTGGACTACCTTGATAAGCTGGACATCCAATACTCTTTTGAGACCCAAAATGACATTTGGAGGTACACATGACATCCTCTTTTACAACCCCAGATTTGCGCCCATGTGTGGAGATGCCTGAGAAAGGTGTACCTCACTGCTGAACGGCCCACTGCCTCTCAGTCTTTATGCATTGTATGCAGCCAATATAGGTCATTAGTCCATCATATGTAAGAATGCCCGCCATTACAGGCAATCAGGTAAGATGTTATGCGCCTCTTTTTCCAAAAGCGTGAGCAGGCATACAGCCTGTCTAAAAACACCATTGTGTTTTCCATGACCTCCCCTATCCATCCTTCTCTCCGAGCCTTAATGGTTGCAATAGTGCTATGGGCAATCCACACTATTGTCCTTGACGCACTATCTTGCACTACCCCAGCCCTCCATGAAGCTGTGCGTCACTTCTACTCTCACCTCACAGACTAATTTCAAGCTTAATTGTTTGCCACCTGCCATTCTGATAATTCCAGTTGGTGTCATCCTGGTTCCCTTCTAGTTTCTCTTGTCAGACCCTTTACTTCATTCGTGTTCAGTTTTAGCCCAGATCTCCCCTGTCACTCCGCCTCTTTCTTCCACTGGAAATCCTACTGGAAACAGTAGGTGGCTTTAACTCCTCTGGGGTGCCCCTATGTTTCTCAGTGTTTTGTATTTTGTGATTTTTGGAAGTGTCCGTCCCATGGTTGGCCTTCCCCAAATAAAACTAATATTTTATAGTTAAAAGAATCCCTTTTTGGCATGGAAGGCTGTAGACTATTCTTGCCCAACTTTAATGCAAATTAGATCAAGGGCTATGAGACAATTTAACTCGGAGAAACTTTGTCTTTCTCTATATTTCAGAAAATCTTTACTTACATCAAGATGAGATATAGATTGATTAAGGTGACATTGTTCAAGTTACATTAGTCTACCATAGTGTGAAGTAATGTCTGCTTTCTTCAAAAATAATATTTTGAGCGTACTGGAGAGGTACGTTGAGATCTAGCACCTTTAGAAAAATTTTCAGTAATTAAAACATCTAGTGCAACCTTTTCCCAGAAGCTATGGGGTATATATGGGAGAAAATACAAACTATGTCTACTGTAAGATTGAAATCACAATTAAACTCTTTTATTTAACCGAGGTAAGCCGACCAGGGGACAGACATTACCAAATATATGTGAAACTAAGAGATTAACGAACAAATATAAAATTTGGGCACCCCAGGGTACTCAAGTTACCCCTGTTGCCAGCGGGACTGCCTGGTATGAGGGGTTGATGCACTACTACGAGGGGGTTTCCCCTGCTATGGAGCAGGTGTGAAGGAAAGGGTCTGTGTGGAGGAATCAGAGTGGGAACCATGATTCTATGAGCGCTTTTTGTCTTGGTCTCATATATCCATAGAGCCAGGCTTGGAAGTGCTCTAGTAAGTGGACATGGGATATGTTAATAATCCCATGAATGGTTGGGACCGTGCCTTGAACGCATCTAATGCAATTGTGTGTATTGTCCACATTGCAATGGGTATTATTAGGGAGCGGAGGGTAGATGGTATTGGTGACTCTATCTGGAGTGCGAAGATACTTTTTGATATTGAAAATTCTTGTTCGTTTTGAATCTTGAGCAGGCGTGCGACTTCCTGCCATATAGCTTTGATTGGGGGGCATGTTTCTAGGCGGTGATGTAGGTATCCCTCCCCTCCACATACTGCACATGTTTTATGGAGGGAGTTGGAGTGGTCCGCCGTCCTATAGGTCCTTCTCAAACAGCGCCAGGCGTTTGCTCTTATCCTTGGCTGTAGGAGTGGGTGGTGTGTCATTTTCCACATTGCTTTCTGTGTGGTTAAATCATAGGGAATGTCCAGCATATCTAGGTGTTCTATCCTAGATATGCTTGGGGTTGTTGCGAGCATATCCCTCTGGGGGTGGTTTTCTGGGTTTCTTAATTTGAATTGGGGGCTGTATCATCCCCTTCCCTACACAGTGCCAGTGTTCTCTATGGTTCATCCCATGCAGCAGATGGTTCGGAGGATGTGTTTGAAGTGAGGGGGTTCCATGTGGGCCCATTGCAGTAGGGTGTTTAGCAAGGTATGATAGTAGTCTGGGTGGACTATGTGGGTTGGTTAATTTGAGCGCCTGTGCAAAGTTAGTCCTTGCTGCTCTGGACCAATGTTGTTGCGGGAGGTCTGGAGCAAGGATTTTCTTTATCCAGGTACCTAGGATGTGATTGGCATGGCTCTCAAAATCTATTAGTCCCATGCCTCCGCTTGAGTGTGGGCCAAATAGTGTTTCCATTCGTATAGGAGGGTGAGAGCCAGGCCACATCCAGCCCTGGATAAGCGCGAAAATTGAGGTTATAAAGGTACGTGAGAAGGCTATCGCATGGGCCTGGTACCACAGTATCGGGAGAATGAGCGAGTTAGCAACTGTAACTCGTCCTGTTAGTCCTGAGGTTCTCCTCTTGAGAGAGGCTACGCGTTTGGATACCCGTTGTAACAGGTTACTTTCCATTGTCTCATTAGCATATCCCCCTGATTCTAGCCAGATTCCAAGGTGTCAGACAGGAGTGGTGGTGGGAGGTGTTGCAAAGGGTAAAATAATTGGGTTTTTTCTTCGAGTGTTGGTGTGAGGTTCTGATGTTGTGGCCCAATTGTTTTTGTATTTGCCTAAGAGGATGATTTCTGTCTTCCTTTTATTGAGCGATTCATTGCACACCTTGGAGTATTCCTTTAGAGTGTGTTACAGCTGTCGGGCATCTTCATTGTTTGCTATACCTGCTACGCAGTCATCTGCAAAGGCCATTATCTTGACTGTTGGTTGTCCTTGTGCGGTTATCCCCATGAGACGTGAGTCAGTTACTCGGAGGAGCAGGTCAAAGCTGAAATTGTATAGCAGTGGGCTGAGGGGATCCCCTTGTTTGAGCTCTCTGTGTGGTATAATATTGTTTGTTAGGAATCCAGGGCCACATACAGCCATGGTTGCAGATTCTGTTAGGAGCATCGCCCATTTTATGAATCTTGGTGGGAGTTTGAAGGCATGTAGACATTCTTTTAGGTATGGCCAGCTAACACGGTCATACGCCTTTTCCTGATCCAAGAAGACCAGGGCACCAGTTGATTTGGATTGGCAAATTGTTTGCAACAGAGTGTATGTTGTTCCAGATTGAACGCCCTGGTATAAACCCAAAGTGGTTGGGTGATAGGACGTCAGATGCAATTGCGCCTAATCTAGCTGCTAGAATTTTTGTTAGAATTTTTGTGTCAGTGTTGGAGAGTGCAATTGGGTGCCAGTTGGCCAGGTCCAACTTGTCACCCTTTTTACACAAGGTTATAAAGTAGGATTCATGGCCTCCTGGTAATAGGCGTGTTTCCAACAAACTCTGGTTCATTGACGCTAATAGGAGGGGGGCGATTTGTTAATTTTTTTGTAAAATTCGTAAGGTATCCCATCAGGCCCTGGGAATTTCCTACGTGGTGCACCGCAATTATTTCCCAAAGCTCCTCCCGTGTGTATAAGGGATAGTATATTGTAATTTGGTGGTGTACTTTGTATCTTGGCAGTTTGAATAAATTATTTAATTTTTTTTGGATCTGTTGGCATATCACAATATAATTCGGTGTAATAACGGTGTACTTCCACCTTGACCTCCTCAGGGTCAGTTGCAGTTGCCACGGTGCCGTTGGTCTTGCGGACCTGTGTGCACGCGGGCTGGTTTCTGTGGGAGTGGAATTGGCGGAAAAAGTATGTCAAACAGGTTTCTCCTTCCTTTATGAACTTACCTTTATTCAATACTTTGATTCTGCGTTGGTGTTCTAAGATGAGATTGTTAAGTTAGGCCATCAATCTGTATTGGGGTTATCCCAGCAGTTGAAATCGCCTAACATGATGATATCTGGTGGGATGGTGAGAGTAGAAATTTTTTCAAATTTTTTTTATCTCAGTTGCAGTGCACGGTGTGTAGATACATGCTAACAAAATTATTTCATGTTGGCATGTGATTGTTGCTACCAGGACTCAACCGTGCAAGTGTGATGATGAATTTGTAACTTTAAATTTTTTGTTGTATTGGGCTATCACCCCACAGTGAGACGTCCATACTGATTGTGATGGTGCGACCCTGGTTGGCCAGGATTCTTCTTCCCCTTGTAGGCAGTGAGTTTCTTGGATGGCTAAGATGTCTACAAGAGGTTTTCGCAGGAATGCCAGCTTTTTGGAAGAGTATCTATAGCGATTCACAGGTGAAACATCAGCAGATAAATTAACAAAATCATATAAATTGGGGGGTAAGTCTAAAGTGTTGTCTTATTCACTAAATCAATGTACAGTGTCTTTGGTAAATAAGCAAATTGCCTGTCTGTATTATATCCAAAAAATAAAATCAGTTTGATAGGGTAGTTCTTAAGCATTCAGATAGTGATTGGTTAATGTTTACAAAAGTTCAGCTGAGTAGTTATAGTGAATGTTTTGATTTTCATTTTATTGTGGTGTTTAAGAGTGATTGACAGTATTTATTATTTCAGGATTTGAATCAACTGATTTAATCTAAATAGCCATATTTACTGTAGATGGTCATTAATAAGGTTTTTATGATAGAAAATTGTTCTATTTAAAATCACATATCATCAACATATTTTTATTTATCTGAGGAAGGTCAACCAGGGACAATCACTTCCAATATAGTGAGAAACCCTAATGAAATTTGACAATTAAAGACACCCCAGAGGGTAAAGGCCCCTCTTGCTGTCTCCAGGATCACCAAGATTAGGACGGTAGGGAAGGGGTTATGCTGGATTATTCTTGGATGCAGCATGTGGAAGGAAAGGACCAATTTTTAGGAACCATATGGGGAACCATGTGTTGATTGTCCTTCTGTTATGTGGTGTCATATGTCCAAACATCCATGCTTGGAAATGTTCTAATATATGGCTGTGGAAGCGATGAATGGCTTCATGGATTGTTGGCGCTGCTCCTGTGAACGATTACAGTACCATTGTATGTATCGTCCATAGTGCTATTGCTATTATTAACGCCCTGAGAGATGGGTGGATATGGGAGTCCATGATTATAGCGAACATGTTCCTTGCTAGTCTGGATGGATGTCCGTTTTCTTGGCGGGAAAAGCGCATGCCTCTTTCCATACAGCTACTGATGTTGGGCATTATTCTAAACGGTGGGTTAGGCTTCCATACTGACCACATGTTGCACATGAGGTGTGATTGGCATTTGACCGTTCAGCTGTTTGGTACTTTCTCCTCATGCACCTCCATACATGCGCTCTTATCCTGGGTTGGAGTAGAGGGTGATGTGTATCTCCATACTCTTCTTTGGGTCTCCAGGTTGTAGGGTATGTCCATATGGTCCAGGTAATCTATCCTGGCTATGATATTTGGGTTTGTTTATTATATTGTTCTGTAATTTATATTTGATCATTGATCTCCTGTCTGTGAGTTAGCCTTGGCCATCCTCAGTGAATGGTTTGGTCATTTATGTGAATCCGTCATGTCATCTTCTCATGGCTAGAAGTATTCGTTTTAAATGTGCAGGAGTGCCGTGTGGTCCTGCAGCTGTGGGATGGGATGCCAGATACTTGATCAACGTGTTCGGGTGATCTGGGCTTCTTAATTGGAGTGCCCGTGTTAAGTTATATCTTGCTGTTCTGGCTCAGTGTGTATCTGGAATATTTGGACTAGTCCCCTGAGCTATCCATGACCCCAGTATATGGGTTGCTTGCTCTACGTAATTTGTAAGCCCCATACTTCCATTCCTTCTAGAGCCATATAGGGTTTTGAGGCGTACAGGGGGGTTGTGGGTTGGACCATAGCCATCCTTGTAATAGGCGTGGACTGTGTTGAAGAATGATGGTGAGAAAGCGATTGCATGGGCAGTGAACCATATGATTGATAGAATCATAGAGTTGGCTATCAGACCCTTCCTATTAGACCTGTTTGGTGTCCATGTAAGGAGGCAATGCGTTTTGTTATTTTGTCCAATAATTGATTTTCCATCATGGAGTTAGCATAATCTCTGCTTCCAACCATAATCCCAAGTGACAAACAGGGCAGCCGTTGGATTGGTGATTAATGGAATTTTCAGTGAGGTTGTTGCTAATTTTCGCCTCCTATTTCTGGTCAGGAGTCTTTATGTTGTACTAGCTTGTTGGCCCTGTGTAGATGGCATCTACTGGGTCTGATATTTCCCCAGGAGTATAATTTCCGTCTTCTCAGTGTTAAGTGATGCGTTACTTATGGCTGAATAGTCTTGTATTATCTTCTCAATTCTGCAAACGTCCTTATTGTTGGATATGCCAACCACACAATCATCAGCGAAGGCCATCATTTTAACTGGTGGTTGGCCCTTGACGTTGATTCCCTTGAGAAGTGTGTTTGTATTTCGTATTAGGGGGTCTAGGCTAAAGTTGTAGAGTAGAGGGGCTTAAGGGGTCTCCTTGTTTTTAGTTCTCTCTGTGGGATAACTGGGTTAATTAAGAAGCCTGCCCCGCACAGCCATGGTAGCAGACTCTGTAAACAACATTACCCAGTTTATAAATCTATTTGAAGCTATCTTTGAAGAAGATGCCTAGATAGGTCCAGTTCACCCTGTCATATGCCTTTGTTGGTCTAAAAATAAAAGTGCTCCTGAGGTTTTGGACTGGAAGACATTTGCAACTGTGTGGATATTATCCCATATGGACCTTCTTGGAACAATTCCATATTGTGATGCGATATTCATCAGTTGCAAATTCTCCTGGTCGTTTAGCCATAATTTTTGTAAAACTTTTGTATCTGTGTTGGTTAGGAAATTGGGCGCCAGTTGGATAGGTCTAATCTGTCCCCTTTCTTAAATAAAGTGACCATGTAGACTTCTTTGCCTCCAGGTAGGAGGCATGTTTCCATAATACACTTGTTCATTGAAGCTAGAAGGATGTTAGAGATGTTAGTAAGATATTTATTATAAAATTCATAGGGAATCCTATCAGTTTCAGGGCATTTCCCTCTTGGTGCACCGCATACTATTTCCCATAATTCCTCACATGATATTAGGTTAATTAAATTTTTATTTTTGAACCGCGGTGTTGATATGTGCACTTCTAAAGGAATTTTCGATTTTTTGGTTTGACCAGCTCGGATTTATACAATTTCATATATAAAGCCTGTGCACTTCAGTCGCGGCTTCTTTGGGTGTTTCTGCTATGGATTTGTCTGGTTGATGAACCTGTGTACAAAGCTATCATATTTTTTCCCATGGAATTGGCGGAAAAAGAATGAGCGAATTTCCATCTCTTGCGTTTTGCCTTTAGCAGTTGAACTTGATCTTGTGTTGGTGTTCAGATGGTGCTTGTTGTAGCAGAAACCGCCATTTGCACGTTGTCCATGGCTTGTCCTATTTTATTGTTTTTCGATGGAATAATTTTTTTAATGGTGTTTGATAATGTACAAACCACCAGCTGCTGTGCTGCAGCACCACCTTGTTGGCTTGGCGCAGCTTTCACTACAACCTGCAGCTCAGCCTCATGTTGTGCCATTCTCAGCCTCCAGCCTGAGTAGCTGGGATTACAGGCGCCTGCTGCATGCCTATCTCACCCACCACAAACTCCCCCCTCCATGCCGTTGCCAGCACCACCCACCCCTGCTGTTAATTGTGCCCATGGTGTGCTGTTCTGTGGCATGGATTTGGTTTTTGATAGTAATGCAGTTCCAGGGTTGCCTAGTACCTGAATTGCCACTTGCCCTTGTGGTATCTCCGTTGTGTATGGCCATCAGTCTGTTTCTGGGTTAATCCAGCAGTTCATGTCTCCCATTATGAAAGTATTTGCTGGTAGATTTAGTTGTGTTAGGGTTGTGAGAAATTTTCTTGGTCATGTGCAACATTCAGAGCTTACAAACTGGCTTTTGTATGCACTTTGGAGTGCCATGAGAAGGTTACAGTGAGTACGCGGCCATCCAGGAACAAATTTTATTAATAAATTAAAGTTTTGGTTCACGCATACTATCACCCCACAGTGGAGCGACCAAAATAATATTGTTGGGAGGAGCATTTTTTCCCATGCCTCCTCCTCTCCCTGTAGACAGTGGGTTTCCTGCACCACTAGGATGTCCACAGGTGGGTTTCATAAGAGACTCAACTTCTGGCCCAGGATGTTAAGGCCTTGAGTCCCGCTATGTTTAGTGTCCTCATCTCTACTGAGACGCCTGATGCGCCTCAGGAGCAGTTAGCAGGGCCTCCTGGCCCTACTCCCTCGCTCACATTGCTCTCCACTGCACCTCTGCTGCAGAGAGCATAAACATGAGTAGGAGTTGGGGTGTATTCTGCCCCTTTCATCATCACAGTTTTTACTCCTCTCAAGTCTTTGCTTGGTTTCATTATGTTATTATGGTGAACTTGTGGGTTTTTATTGGCCACATTATTTTCTTGCGCATTCCATTGTAGATTTTCCTTCCCAATTGGGTTATATTCCGCAATTTTGGGGGTGCACTGAACCCCAATTTTGCTGCATTCATTTCTGAATCAGGTTCCGCTGAATTCAAACTAGTCAGATTGGGTATATGGTTTTCTGTGGGATCTAATTGGTTCATGGACTTGAATTCCTACTTGTCTTCCTGATCTGCTCCAGCGATATGGTTGATTCCGCTGAGGCCTTTGCCTTGGCCACGTCCAGCTTGCAAGCTTTGTTTTAATAATATTTCGTTCTTTTGGGGAAATAGGGCTTGACTTATTTATATTGCCTGTGTTCTCCCCAATTGAAGGCTTGTGTAGTGTCCATGATTTTATCATACTATGAGTCATCTTCGCCCATTTCTCCTCAGAATATGATTTCCCTCTAGGCCTTCTTTATGGGGCAAAGCATGAATCTTGTGCCCAAAGGCCTGGCAGTGGTTGCAAATGGGGATGCTCTTTCCACTGTTGCTTGGAACAGCTGGGATTTTTTCCATTAATTGAGAAGGATGTGATGTGGGGGATTTTTGTAATATCCTCAACTACATCCTCTGGTTCAGTGAAATTATTGCTATTGCCTTCCCCGTGCTAGGTCAGCATCAGCTGGAATCATTGCATTTCAAATTTGTTTTACTTTCTCCATAGCTCTTGCCTTTCAGAGATGTCTTTTTGACTACTGTGGTGCCAGTGGCAATGGGAAGATAGTCAAAAATTATGAAAATTTCTTTTGGATTCAGTCTGATGGGTGCATTTAATCAGAACCAATTGCTGTTGTCAGGAAGGTCGAGTAACACTCTGACCTTCACTGCTTCATTTGCTTCTTCCACAGTTTTAAACCCAAGATCTACCCAACCTCTGCGGATAGTATGGTTTGTTAAATACACCGCATGTGGGAAAAATTTTGTGGGCTTCGTTGAACTTTTCCCACATTGTTGGTGTTTCTATGCCCAGAAAACTCATATCACATGTTCCACCAATGACAGTGGTTGCAATTGGGATACTTCCAAATAGCTGCAGTATTTTACCAAAAAAATTGACAAAACCCACGTGAGGCGCCACCTCAGGTTTTTTATTTTTGCTGAGATTTTTGTTTGTACCTGTGCGCTTGGTACCTTTGGGCGGTGCAGGTCTGGGTCTGCTGCCCTTTACTGCTTTCGCCCAGCTCTTTACCTTATTATTCATACTTATCTCGCCTGGTGTTGATTATTAAATTACGCTGTTTGAATCAAATAGTATTACTAAAAAGTGATAGTAATTGAAAGAAAAGCCTATCATCAACAAATTTAAATTAATTTTTATTAGTAAATTTTGTTAATGAAAGCTATATAAACTATAGTAATTACCAACCACATATACAAAAATTATTGGTAAATTAAAACAACTGAATAAATATAGATATGATCTCCCTTCACATCCCCAACCCCAAACTTTTGTATGAAGAATTAATGTCAGGATTTTAGCTTATGGCACTCACCCAACCTTGTCTTCACCATTCCCTCTGGTGCAGAGTGCCTTTCTGCCCCTCATGCCACTGCCACCATCTTTCCACACTACTTCACCATCACCCAACAAATCACTCCACGTTCTCACATTGCTGCAACGCTGTAACATTTTTTTTGGGCTCATGTTGACAACAGTTGACTTATTTGTCCCCTCTGTTTTAAATTAGGCCACTCTAAAAAGTCCTTTCTCATGCCGCTACACCTGTTACTATTTATTGACCCTTGTCAGCAGCATCTACATGGGGTGTTTTGTTGCCACCTTCAACCCAACATATCTGCTTGCTGGGCCAGCGTGGGGAATCTGCCCCCACCAAAACCTCCAACCACACTCATCCACCTGAATTCTCTTAACC
The DNA here is from genome assembly GCA_022478985.1 of Massospora cicadina. Lineage (NCBI taxonomy): Eukaryota > Fungi > Entomophthoromycota > Entomophthoromycetes > Entomophthorales > Entomophthoraceae > Massospora > Massospora cicadina. The sequence goes on along the minus strand of JAKSZP010016188.1, from coordinate 63,544 downwards.
AATCAGAATCTGGATTTGGACATTGTTTACCCCAAAGCAACTCCCCATTTGCCTACTGCCACCGACCCTATTTCTGCCACCCCCTATTCTAATGACTCAAAATCCTTGGTCCCTATTGGATGAGGTTGAAGAATCAGGTGATATTGTCATGCAGGAGGCTGACGAATTAGGTGAAAATGGCCCTTAAGGATATGAGTTGACTTAATTACTTAATTCTGATTTTGACAAACCTATCCTCCCAGACGTTGTGCCCCTAAAACCAATGCCGTCCCCTTCCAATGTGACCACCAGCTTTCCTTAACATCAGTAGCTTCAACCATTGTCCCCAACTCTGCAGCATAGTTGCAAAATTGGTAGATAAAATCAATAGAGGGCTGAGAACAGTTGTCTTACTCCATAATTTCCCTGAAGAAGCACGGGATGAAATCAACATTTTTCCAGTGCCACCATCGCCTCTACCAAACATGTTGCTAAATTGGCGCATTTTACCCTAAAAACTGTAATTACTCAGCAATATATTGCCAGTTTTTCCTTAACTCTGATGCACACCTTCAGGCTGAGCATCATGCGGCAGAATTAATTGAAGCTATCTCCAGGATGATATTAAAGATATAAATAATTTTGTTATAAACCTCAAACCCCACCATGCTGACGCCCCAACGCCCTTGCTTTCAGCCTTGATCTGGTTTTACAACACTAGTGCACCTGCCGTAGTTGCTGCATCTGCAGCTGATCCTTTTGACCCTTCCTCCCCTCTGCCATGGTGGGTAAGCGGTCCTAAACTCCCTTCCTATAAAAATTTTTGTTATTTTTTTCCGTTTTGTTTCAGTTTTTATTGTTTGCTCTTTGAGTATTGGATATGCCCACCCACTGGTCAACATACCTTATATAAAATTTGTTATTAAATAAAATTATTTTCTAAAAAGAGGCAAGATGATCAGGAAACAGACATTACCTAAGCTCAAAGAGTTAAAAAACGTGTGAACAGACCTACCCAAACAGAGTAATTAACCACCCAAAAGAGCAGGTGAAGCGCAACAAACGAGAATACAATTGACTAGGTGAGGCAGCACTGAGTCGCTCATCCCACTATGGCAGAAGGGGAAGGGGGATCATCGGATATTCCTTGGTATCAGATTCCATATCAAAGGCAAGTGTGTGGGCCAAGGCGGAGAGCAATGGTGTGAGGGTGATCAATGACATGGGGAGCGAGTTGGCTGATGGCTGGCTGGTCATCAAAATTACCTGCATCAAAAATTTCACCTAGGTATTTGGAAAGGAAGTTTTCCGCATGTTGGCGGATGGAAGAAAGCTGGGATAAAAAAGCTGTGGTGACGCAGGTGGTTTTTGTCTTGGCCTGCAATGCTGTAGCAACTTTCTTGATGGCGGCATTTGCTTGTTTATGGAGTTGTAGGATGTTACGTCTGCCCTGCAAAGCTAAGGTCAGAGAAAGATTGGGATGAGTGAGAACCTTGGCAATTACTGCTACTGATGATTTGGTTACCTCATGGATGTCAGTGTTATCTGAGATTTCAGCTGCAGCAACAACGAGCTGGTGGTCTGAGTGGAACACTGCGGCGTTCAGTTGGGGGTGTAAAAACGATGAGGGATATGAATGGAGTTCTGTACATGTATAAATTATTTGATTTTGGTATTTGAGTCATAAATTAAAATTCCCATTTCATCGGTTCATCCAATGAAGTCCATGAATTCAAGTTGTATTAAAATTGGGGGTGGTGAATTTATGGGCTGTGGCTATCAATTGAGGAATAATGTGTGATTAAACCGTTATTCAAGCTGTCTTCTGATTGGTTGAAGTCATGTGGCACTGGACTGAGGAGGGGCCTGATTGGCAGCTGCAGGTGCTACATTGGCTGCAGTTTTTGGGGGAGGGGGAAGGATTGTACCGCATACCAGAAAGGCAGTGGGGTGTGTGTCATAATGGGGGCCAGATGGAGGCAATGTAGGTAAGGCAGATGCAGCAAGGTAGGGTCATTTATGCTTCAAGTGATCCAACTTGAAGCAGGATGGACAGATAGTCCTGCCCTCAAAATGGGCCCAGAATGTGTGGTCAGGGGCAGAGGGAATGACGGCATGGGGGGAATTGACCAAGCAATTTTATTATAATTTTGGCTAATTTTGGCGAATGCCAAACGCCCAGTGAGCCGAGTATCCCCATTAGGGACTACAAACTGAAGGATGGGGTTGGAGCTGTACGCGGCTAAGCCTTCCATCAGCGCCTGATGGAGCACCACATGGTGAAGGTGAACGGACAACCCCACTAACTGAACCACCATAGTGGTGTTGGTGGGGAGCCTGGCGCGCATTCTGGGGATAGGGGTGCCATGAAAAATTAGGGGAATGGTGGCCGCAATAGCAGCATCAGCTTCACAAGTGAAGCCTAGATCAACATACTACTTATAGGGTCAGAAAATTTATAAACCCAACTGGCAGCATCATTGCCTGAGCCAAGTTGATAATGGTTTTTTCCGTGTATGGGAATAATTTTCCACATTTGACCCAAATGCTGAAATGCGGCTTAGAGCAGGAGAGAACAAGTGGGCTGCAAGGCACTGCCTGGGCATGTGCAAGGTAGATGGTGAGATCCATGGGCGGAAAGAATTGACCTGATATATTATTGTGACTGGATGAACTAGTCCAAACGCATTTTCCCGCTGGATGGAAAATGCTGGGTGGGGTTTTGCCACTGCCCCACACAGGAGCAGCTACCGGAGAATCTGAGGTCATTGGGGAGTAGATGGGGGAGGTTAACGTAGGCTATTTAGGGTTCTTTTTACTTTCTTTTAATTAAAATCGCTTAAATGTTATTCTGGGCGAAAGACTGAGCTATTAAATTAAATTAATTATATAGAAATCTGAAATTTTAGTTTAAAAATTTGAGCAAATTATAAAAAATAAACTATCACATTATAAACTTTTTACAATAAAGCTAAATTAATTGAGTAAAGACTTAAAAAATATTATTATAATCTAGGGGCTATTTAGTTAAATGAAAAGATGGTAATCGTCAAATTGAGTATATGACTATAGATAAATCAGCAAGCTACTTCACTAATTCACTTGATCCGCGTTGCAATGCTTGCTGCACCACCAAAGGCTCTAGTCTGTTCTCTAGACTGTAAGCCGAGGTTTAATGGGGTTTAAAGCTGTAATTTTATCAGAGTGGGTAAACCTAATGAAGTGGGGTAAGCAGACCACTTTAACAAGAAGAAATCTTCATATATATATATATAGGTTAAGTCAGTAAGCATACACAACGAAGAGCTCTGTGGTCACAATAATTAAAATCTTTTATGTCATTTCATATTGCTATCCAGTTGAGGCCCTCATTGTTCTAAGTTGGCGATGGCCTAATGACCATATTGATCAGAGTCATCCTTTTCTGGGATGCAGAAATGGATGGAACAATCCAGAAGTTGTCTCCAACATGACTCCACAAATGATGAATCCTAATCAAGTTTCTAATGTTCACCTTTGAGGCAGATTACAATCAAGATAAGTTGATAGTTGGCTCCTAAATGTTCAATTTTGGAGCTTGAATCTTAATTTATTTATCATCTAAAACCTGATGACGCCCCCTTAAATTTATGTTGGAGAAGAACATATTGCTATAGAAATTAGCCTTGAACTCAGTTGGCCACTTTCCCTTGGGTAAAGTCAGCAATGGATTAATCATAAATTACCTTATATATGAAGTGATAGGGCCCTTACCTAGGGCGTCAAGTTAGCTCTGTCAGCCCCAAATCAATAATTATTGAAAAAACAGGTCTAGATGAAATTATGGCAGGGAAGTTCAATTAGTGTTGGAGAGAGACGTCTTCTTAGTGGTAGGTGTGATGATTTGTTGGGTAGCAAGGGCTTAAAGTAGGTTAATTTTACCCACTAAAGCCTGCTAAATTAGTTCAGAGATCTCAGGAACTGATAAATCCATAAAGGTTACACACACTTGGCAGCTGAGAAGTACATCCAATATAGGGCTTCAAAGGGACTATTTTGAATATACAATGGTAAATTATAGAATAAGGTAATAGTGCGATGGTAAATTAATGGTTATAGTGCATATATTGGAGTCAGTCATCTTTTATAAAATAAAGACTTTATTTTAGTTAGCATAATCTACCACCCATTAGTAGATGTTTTATATGGTCAAGTAAAACTTTGATTAGTCATAAACTCAAATCTTCTTTCTTTAACTATTTAGGAGGTGATGTTAATTCCATTGTCTGAAAGTAAAGTTTGTGGGTATACATGGTGAGTAAATGTTTTAAGTGAGAAATAAGGCCACAGCCTTACAGTGGCAGCCAGAATGGAAACTGTCCAACTCATATGGTCAAGTAATCTATGGCCAATATGATACTTATGCCCACTTAGACTATTAGTAAGGTCTACCAAAATCAGTACTGACAACTTTAAGGGACATGATGAAGCCACTACTTGATGTTGATACTGAGGGATGTCCCAATCCTGTGTATGAAAAATTAAATAATCCTCTAATTCTTATTAGATGGTTTTAACCATTCTAACCCAATAACAGCGTATTCTCAACCATTTGTAAGTCTTTTTCACATTTTTGTGTCCTACAGTTGAATGTTCTTTAAAGATAACTTTAGTACAGTGAGAAGGGCATACGTATGTGAGTCACTTTCCTTTGGCTTTCTTATGCATTTCTTCATTAATCTAAGTGTCTTTAATCATATTTCATAAAGCAGCTTTAATTTTAGGAATCCATAGTTCCATCTTTTGGGCCAGCCAATCAAATTGTACAATTGATCCCCATCAGATGTTAACTGGCAAGCACCAGCATCCACAAGAGCTTGTTAATATTTTGGTGAATTATCCCATGCAAAAAAATAATGAGATGTTATAACTATGCAATTGTGACACCCATTTCACAATTTTCTCAAAGTCCTTTATTTTTTATAACAATATATTGAGAAATTGTCAGTGATAATTATAAGTAAGTTCCATATATGTATGCCTACTTTATTTAATTTCAGTGAAAAATCTAAACATTTGCAGTTTTTGTAACACTGTAGTTCCATATTAGCCCTACCCAAGGTCTTGTTTTAGTATGTTACTGGTGGAGATTAATCATTAATGTGTTGTGCCAGGATATCCCCAACTGCCACAAACTGTCATTATTTAAACAACAGAATGGGCAATTAGACCGTGGATGAACTAGGTTTGGTTAAAAAGGATGTTTTTGACAACATGAAGATTTGTTCCTAATCAGATCATTACTTAGAGGGACATTTTTCTTCAGGATATATATGAGGGGTTTAGCTAGGTCATCAAACTGAGGGATGGATTAGTAATTATATCAGCCATTTATAGGAGCACTTGGATATCCCTGAAGCTCAGGGGTGGTGACATATTCTTGATAGATGCAAATTTTTAATGGACAGCCTGGATTTATACTATAAGACTATGTGACCAAAAACTATTTTTGTTAAATAAAAAACACTTTTATGGTTTAATCTTGAGAGAGGGGTTTCAGAGATTTTTGAATACTTTCCTGGAGAGGCTCCAGATGACCATTAAAGGCTCTTTAGTATATGGCGATGTTGCTGAGGTAGACAAGAACACAGAAAATATTTCGTGATCCCATTCATATACAATTAAATATGCGGGTGCATTACAGAGGCCCTAGGGATTTTGGTTGACTCAATTAGTCATATGTTAGCTATGAGCTTGCGCTTTGATCAATCCTATATTTAGCTTCAATCAATATTCAATGGCAAGATCCATTGCTGAAAGATATTTGGCAATCAAGCTGAGTAATTTATTAAACCAAAGTAGTTGGTAGCCATACTTGTTAATAAATAGAGTTGAGCCTTTAGTAGTCCATAACTACCTTGTGACTACCATCTTTCATACAAACTATCAAAAGAGGAGACGCCAATAGGCTACAGGAATGCACCAGTATTACATATTTCTAATAACTATTAGGGATCAACAGATTCATGAGCTTCTTTATCCTTGATCTTCTGATAGGGATTAGATCAGATAGGTTTAGCATCTCCAGTTTGACAAGATGTTGGATGCCATTCATTGTTTTTTAGTTATTGGTAGAGGTCAAGAAAAGGGCATAGTACTTTTCTATAAACTTTTCAACAATGCTCTGTTTTTCACTGGTGAGCTCTTTTTCAATAGGGGTGTTGGCTAAAGCTACAAAGGAGTAGATTCCAGAATAAAGACCCATAGACTACCAAATGCTATACACATTGATCGTTTCTACAAGCAGCAACCAAATTTAAGCACTGGAGTATTGACCCATAGTTCTATATTTACAATCAGGTTTTCCAGAAACTCCAAGATGGACTCCGCATAAGCGGGATATAAAATCATGGGGCATGTCAGAATTTCCATAATGGATGAGTTATACACGCCTTCTAAATCTCTAGTAAAAGTCCTGGCAGGATTGACATGTACCTGGTGTTGCCAATGACCTAGAATTAGGTGGTATAGTAGTTGATTTTGAATAAAATAAATATTCCTTCTCGTCCATCTAACGCAGAAATGAGTATTTACAACCAAAACCTCTCACATAGTATTTGATTCTATCAATCTTATTTTCATTATAGGAGGCATGCCTAAGATTTGACCTAAAAATTGGCATCTTGATAGGTTTTAAATATTGTTGGGACCCTATGTGCCAATAGTGATGAGAGCCCACCAGCTTAGTTTATGGCGTCTTATAGTTGCAAAAAAATGAGTTCAGTTGCGGAGCTAATAACTGTGAGTATCTAGGGCGACTGCTGAGGTATCTAGTGACATTTAGTCTAAAAAAATAGGTAATGAGTAAGAAAGCCCCAAAGGATTGAGAGCATTGTGGTTTATCTGTACCTTATCTATATACTGGTTAAGTAAGGAGCTATCATGATGCATCCATCAATTTTGATGAGATGACATTTATGTGGTAGCTATTTTTTAATGGCATGAATATGGACTATATAGACTCTACTGGCAGCTTATGTTACTAAGTTCCCAAATTTGGCGCATAAGGTAAGAAACATAGTGGATTTACCAGAAAAAGAGTAAGAAATATTAGTTTCTTTATTATTGTATGATTTTAGGCTTTTGGTACTGCTTGCTGGTGCATTTTGCACCTAAATCCCAACAAATATTTTCAGGATAACTGCTATTCTCTACTGCAGGGATGTACGATTTTTGGGGGTTAGTTGACCACTTATAGTAAAATAAAAATAAGAAAGTAACTAAAAGTTCTATATTTTATATGATTTTTAATAATAACCGCGGGGTTTAAGAAACAAACCCACTCGATATCTAACAGCTTAGTATTTAAACTATATCAAGGTTTGAAGGGAAATTAATGTGAAGTTTTGATTGCTTAGTAATGCAAATTTTAGGGAATATGGGGATTTGACTTATTATATTGCTGGAGACTCGACTCACATTGATGGAACAGCCAATGTAAAGTTGATTTCAGGTAGGTATGACCATGAGGTAATAATTTTATAATCTTTACCCAATCATTTGGCACATAAATATTTTCACCTTGGACCCATTCCATTCCTATATGAGCTGATCTTCGCGATGTTGGTTTTACAAATTTTGTTGTAAGAGGGGAGGGACATCAGAATGGCTCCCCAGATTTGGCAGACAATTTAATGTAATCAGACTTCTTAAACTAGTGGTTTTTTCCCGAGTACTAATAGAAGTGATACCCCAATTTGAGTTGTTCCACCAGGAATTGACAAAGTCTTTTGGCCGATTTTATTGTTCTTTTCATCCAAAACTCTCTTTTTACAATATAAAACTTGCAATTGTCTGACAGACCCCCTTTAAAGTGTTAGGGAGTGAATAAAGGCGAAAAACTGGCCATTGACCTGGTTGATGGTTACTCCAGAAGCAAGGGATTTGATGGAGTATTAATTCCTTCGCTATTATGTGACTACAAAGGGTCCTTCCCAATAGATCCGAGCTTCTCACTTCTAGTAGTGATGCAGCTGTTGTAATACACCAAATAGGATACTTGGAAGGAAGGGAGAGGTGCTCAGAGCTCATTCACTGCTTGTCCTATTTAAGTGAGCATATTTGCTAAGTTATTCATAGCCTCTGCTTGTAGTTGGATGATGTTCTGGGCAAACTTTAACATAGCTTGCTCTGGTTCAGTTTTATCAGTGAAAATGTCTTTGGCTAATAGAGCCTGTACCCCAGATTTTCATCCATATAACTCACAGAAAGGGGACATTTTGAGGATGCAATGGTAGCTAATTCGGTAGGCCATGAGGGCAATGGGTAAGTAGAGGTCCCAGTGGAGAGGGTCTGAATTGGCTATTTTGCGGAGTACTAATACCAGGGTACCTTTAAAGCTTTCTACAGCACCATTTGTGGATGGGTTATAGGGGGCTGAGAAGTGTTGTTGAGCTCACATGGAAGTGGCAAGGAGATTTATCACTCTAGAGGTAAAACTTTTCCCATTGTCACAAAGGAGGACCTGAAAGCACCTATGCCAGGTGAAGATATAATGGTATAAGAAGGTGGTCATAGCGTTAGCGATCTGAGAGGGGAGAGCAACAGTTTCAATCCTTTGGTGAAATGCTCAATTAAGACCAGGATATAACGATTTCCACCAGTGGTTTAATGTAGAGGCCTTGACACGTCCAAACTTATGGTGAAGAATGGTTGTTAAGGCTTAGCTAATTGATACTGATACTGGTTCTTATAGCTAGATTGATTTTTACAGGTCTTACAGGCATTCAGGACTTCAGCTATTGTCTCCATGATGCTTTCCCAGTAATATGGCTTCTTTACCCACTCATAGTTTTTGTAGACTCCAGCATGGCCCATGATAGTGTGAAACTCCATGATCACAGGTACTCGCTTGGACAGCTGGAGATAGGGCAACCAGTTTACTCCTAAAAGCTTGTATAACTTCCCACTTTCCACCTTGGTGTTGCAGGAGTGCCATGTTAGCATCTTCTGTGCTGGTTCATCTTCAGCCCACTCCTCAGGCGTCATGAGGAGGTCATGCAACCTCTCTGCTTCGCTATTGTCAAGGTGTAGGACAGGCAGCAGCATCAGCCCATCAACGTTCATATGATCGTCCCAGCTTAAAGCTCAATGGTCATATCATTGTGCTGGAGCTTAATAGCCCAGCGAGCCAATCGCCCAGTGAAGTCCTTCATATTTTTAATCACTTCAAAAATGCATGGTCAGTAATTACTTTAAATGAAGTGCAATAAAAAATAAATAGTATCTGACAGCAAGTAAGACGACAGGCACTCCTTTTTAAGTTATTCTGTAGTTGCGCTCAGCTTTTGAGAGCGTCTTAATGATATAAGACACAGGCTTATCTACACCATTTCATTAAATGAGACATTATAGCTCCAACAGTGTAATTGGAGGCATATGTGAACAACATGAAGGGCTTGCCATAGTCAGTGTGGCAGATTATTGTCTTATTTGCAATAGAGCCTTCAGGGTCTCAAACGCGGCCTTTTTTTAGCCCTTAATAAAAGGGTTGTTCTTATTTAAGAGACGTACTTGGGGCTCACTGAGCTGAGATAACTTGGTGATGAATTGACAAAAATACCCCATCATGCCCAAGAATACCTGGATGTCACGAAGGGTTTTGGGCGCCAGCATCTTGGGTATTGCTTTGACCTTATGTTGAGATTTATGCCCATATTCCCAGCCTGCTAGATTACCTGGTGTCGCTAGGGAAAATTCCTAAAGCAAAGTGAATTAGAAATCAGTTGGCTCAGTTTTGGAGGAACTACGTTCAGGGGAATTTGGGATATTCGCCTGGTCATAACCGTAGGGGATTAACCTGGATGAATATCTAATATCTAATTGGGTGGAGTGGCTGATAAAATAGGGGCATCTGATAATGATTAACAATCAGGTGTACCGATTGGGATCAGTTGGGTTTCATCACTACTGATTAGGAATGAGTAGTGAGTTGTGAGGTGAGTGATGCCACCTGCAACTAGCGAATCAATTGGTTGGTGAAGTGACCTGCTATAATGGGTAAAAATTCCCATTACATAAGCAGGTTGCTAGCCAATTATGGTTGGTTCACTTGGATTGAGAGGAAAACGTTAGGGACACGTTTTCGACTCTTTCTGTTTGAGGTCTTGAGGATATTCAATGACGGAATCCTAGCCAGGATGGGGAATACCATCGCTGCCAAGATGAGGAAGGGTGATATAATGGCAATAGCTGATGTTTCATTGAAGAGGTGTCAACTGAGGGTTAGATGGCCGAATTCCCTACTATATAATTCCTTAGGATTCACTATAATAAAAACATTGAAAACCCCCACACTGAAAAACCCCACATTGAAAAACACAAACATTGAATACCATCTATTAGTATTATTAATATCATTAGTAATATTGTCGATTTGGTTATAGTTAGACTATTAGCATCCAGTGTTAAGTTCCATCTCAAGGATATTATTGCAGAAGGCAATAATTGGAAAACTCTCTGAGAGAAGAGTAGAGATCCGAGTGTGGATCTAGAGATTAAGGGAACCACAGTAGATAGCTTCTGACTGTGTTGGGCCGAATTAGACTGTCATCAGGAGAGCTTGATGAAGATTGGGTTGACAGCAATACAGGGAATGAATCCCTATGAGTATGACTTAAAGTATTTAATTGGAAGTACTGGCCGAAGCGTTGGGCCTAATATTAGCTTGAACTCAACTATATATGGTAGTCTCCATACTATTATCAGATAATACATTCTATTCAACGCAAGGTGCACAAGGAAACTGAACCTGTGCAGTAAAAAGGTTATGGGTTGATGACTGATAATCAACTATTAAGTAAATTTTTACAAGTTGGTGCTCACTACAGGGGTAGCTGAGTGAAGAATTTATTTAAAATGTCGTATAAAGAAGAAATGCGCAAGTTGTGGACTGAGATCGCCACAGTAAATCAGAATGCCTTAAACCCAGCGGACCATCAGGAGTTTTCAGCCTTGGAAGAGCGAGTCACCAAGGTGGAGGAAAGAGTAGAAAACATAGCAACTTCAGGAATGAGTTACTCAGCAAAGTAAACTCATTAAAGAAGAAAGAAGGAGACCTCGTTGAGAGGTCCTATTCCTTTAAATGGAGCAAGAAGCGGATTGCATTAATTTGAGAAAGTTTGGTGCAGATATTTAGAAGTTGATGAAAGAATTAGAGGACCTGAAATCCCACAGATGTGCATGTGAGCCCAATATGACCAGTGATGCTGAAGAGAGAAGTCCTCGTATAATAATTGGGAAGTCAAATACCCCAAAAAATATGCCACCCGCCTTTAAACTATTTTTGGAGATGATGCCCAAAGTAACTCCACAAGTGAGCCAAGTAGCTGAACCAAGAGAATCAGCCTGAAATGACTTGGAGGAATTTAGAGCAGCACCAAAATTGCCAACATTCTATCAGGATAACGCCCCAGCATTTTTCTGACTGTTTGACATGACAATGAACAGATATGGGGATCGTCAAAAGGCGTTGTCAGTCATGAACTGTTTGGACACAGACTGCCAGAACATAGTGTTACCCCACTTAGAAGGGGACAGCTGGTCATATGCCAAGGCTAAAGTGGCCATAATGAAGGAGTTCAGTAGTCCAACCCGCATGTCAAAATGCAAGTAAAAATTTATGGGAATTCAATTCTATAAAGATGAGTCTCTTGAAAGCTTTGCGGATCAATTTTACCAGGAGTCGCAGATCCTGGCTGGAGCTAAAGTGTTATATGACTTTGATGCGAGAATCGCTTTACAAGTGGCCCTTAGTCCCTATTGTGATTTGCATCAAATGATGTCTACTGTGTTTTTTTAGTACTAGATGGTCCCAAACCGAGGGGGGATTCATCAATGTATTTCTACTGTATTCACGACTGAGATAACTACCTCACAAATGGTAGATAACCTGAAGATTTTGGGAGTGACGTTCGATGCCCCCAATAGAAGCTTCAAGTCTAATCCAGTCTTAAATCTGAATCTCACAAAGGGAAGCGAAGGAGCAAAAGAGGCTTTTAACTGAACTGTGCTGGGAAATAATCCCAAAGATTGCAGATGTTCAAATAAGAAAGAGAAGGTCTGCTTTCAGTGTGGCGGGAAAGGACATTTCGCCGCACACTGTAAAAAGCTGAAGGATCAAATTAATGTGATCCAGGCTAAAGAGACAGCAGCCGCCAAAGATTCAGGAAAAGGGCCTGCTGCCTAGACAAGGAACAGTCTAGAGCGGCGGAGAAATCTGTTTGTAGACGACGAGCAGGATCAGCTATACCAAGTGGTCAACATGGATATAAAAGCTGTGACAAAAGCAGGGGTGAAGAAGATCAACCCTGAGATAATTCAGGAAGTTGCCTAGCCATATGCCCGACAACTGGAAGAGAAGATTTAGACCGCCAAGAATTCTGATGAGTTAGCAGACATTTGATTAGATGAGGCTGATCTGTCAATCCCCCTTGGCGTGATAAAGGAATCATTTCCTGAATTATTGGTGCATATTATTCATACCCTAGATTTGACTAATAACGCCACAATTCACTCAGTAAATACTATATTACAATACTCCAAGTGTACATATTCAGATATTCAGGTGAATTGAGTGCAGTTGAGGGCGATTTTCGACTTCAGAGCGCCCATTAATATTGTGTCAACCAAGATGGTGAAAAGGATGAAGATCTCCCCGGACTTAGAACACAAGAAAGAATATGGAACACCTGGGCTGAACATCACCGTTTCCTGTGGAGCGTATAGTGTGCTGCCACTACAATTCAGGTCGTTGGTGGTATCCACACCAGTGATAGTTTTGGCGAATCAAAACTATGATAAACTGATCAGAACGGAGTTTATGAAAAAGTACAGAGTTAAATGTAACTTTGAGGATAATATGTTGACCATCCTGGTTCAGATGTTACCATTAGTATACCAGAAGGATGGTGAAGTTTCGTTGAATTGGAGGAAGAACTTCATTAATCTGATGTATAATGACGGCATTGTACCGATTCAAACCAATTAGTTGGTAGGAAGTGACAAGAGATGCCAGCAGAAATCCTAGAAAACTGCGGAATTCCCTTAAGGATCAAGAAGGAAAGGACCATACTGGCCAGATTGCAGATGTTAGTCAACACAGGGTTGACTTTAGAGATTCTGAAGCTGTTGTATGGAAAATTTGGAAGCTCCTGGAAAAAGTCCAGAGTTGAGCCATGAGTGGCTCCCAGGATAATAATGCTGGGCCATGGAGAAATATGAGTTCTCTTAGTGAATTTGAGCGAAAAACTGATGAAGATTAAGAGGAATCAAATCATAGCGTTTATTCATTTAATCCTGACTGCAGAATTGAGATGATTACATGATTTTGGGTCTCTTGAAGAAATGGGATTACCGGCTGGCGTGGCCAAAAGCATCAACCTATTGGTTGATTGGGAGTAGTTCGCAGATCTTCTGGAAGGGCAGAAGGAGGGGGTGCTCTAATTATTTGAGAAATATCAAGGAGTGTTCACTCAGGATGACCACGCTTTGGGATGCGCACAAGACATAATTCACAAGGTTGACACTGGGGAAAATCTACAATCAAGGTGAGAACAATCCAAAGATCGAAAGCTGACAAAGTGGTAGTGGAAGATGAGATCAGCAAACTAGTGAAGCATGGGCTTCTAGTTCCATCGTCAAGTCCCTGGGCGAGTCCAATTCTGATCATAAAGAAGAAGGATGGATTGAACCAGGTGGTGATTGACTATCAGATGCTGAAAAAATTATGAAGAAGGATTCATATCCCCTACCAAGTATTGATGATGCGCTGGATCAATTAGGAAAAGCGAAGTACTTCTCTGCAATGGACCTAATCTCGTGACTGGAAGATCGACTTGCCAGAAGAAGAGCAAGAAAAATGTGCAATTATTACTGCACAGGGCTTATACCAGCCAACAAGGATGCCCCAGGGTCTTTGCAATGTGCTCGGGATGTTCTAGAGGGCCATGGACGCGATATGAAGCGACCTGAAGTTTTCATGCATCCTGGTATATCTGGATGAAACCAATGTGTTCAGTAGAGCGTTTACTGATCACTTGCTTCACTTGGAAGAAGTTATTAAGAGACTGTCTGCGGATAACCTGAAGATCAAGCCAAGGAAGTGCCACTTCTTCAAGAAAGAGTTGGAGTATTTGGGATTTGTGATCAATGCAAATGGATTGCAGCCACAAACCCAGAAGATAGCAGCTATAGAGCGCATGACTGTGCCGAAGTGTCAGAGACATCCAATTATTCCTTGGGATGGTTAAATACTATGGAAAATTTATTTGGGACTTCGCCTGAATAGCTGAGCCTTTATATTTACTAAAGGATCTGAAAAAAGAATTTTTATGGAATGAAGAGGCCCAGGACTCCTTCAATGAGTTACGCCAGTATTTGGTAGATTCGCCAATTCTGAAAAATCCAAATTTTTATTGAAAGTTTATCATTCAAACCGATGCTTTATTGATGGCGATTGGTACTGTACTGAGCCAAGTGGATGAACTTGGGGACGAACATCCGGTGGCGTATGTGAGCTGGACACTCTCTGCCATGGAGAGAAATTACACCGTAACTGAGCGTGAATGCCTTGTGGTCATTTACGCCTGTAAGCAGTTTTGGGTATATGTCCACGAAATGCACTTTAAGGTGGTGATGGACCACTCTTTGCTGCGTTGGCTGCACAATCTATGGGAACTGAAAGGATGACTAGCCTGAAGGGCACTTAAGCTTCAGGCTTATGATTATGAGATAGTCCACTGAGTGGGGGCTTCTCACCAGAACGTGGATGGCTTATCATGATTACCAATGGTCCAGTTGGTATACCCGCAGGTGGATGAGCTATTCCAGAGAATGGTCAAAGGAAAAATTCAGGATGAGCCTCGAGAAATCCAAGGTGCATTTTGAAAAGCGATGGAAAACACCAAGACTATGGATGGACAAGTATTTAAGATGATCAATGGGAAGCGGCTATTATTCCCAAAACTGTCGGAATGAGCAGCAATAGTTAAAGCAGCTCACAAGGTTTTTGGGAACAGAGGCCTGAGAAAAATAACCAACCATATTTGCCAGTATTATTACTTGGAATCAATTAACTACAATGTCGCGGATCATCTGGCTTTTTGCGTGGAATGCCAACTGCATAAACCACAAAAAAATACAACTGGATACTGACTGGTCTGACCTGGACTTGCATGGCACATGGTGTCCATCGACATGATTGGACTGCTGGCAATGAGTACAGGAGGAGTCAAGTACATCTTAGTAGCCATCAACCATCTTATGAGATGGGTCAAAACAAAAGCCATAATCAGAATTGACGCTACCAGTACTGTGAGATTCATCCTGGATCAAGTAGTATACCAGCATGGATGTCCACAAGTCCTACTAAGTGACAATGGGACCAACTTCACGTCTCATGTGATCCCGAGGCTAAACGAAATAATGGGGATCCAAGGAGTCGTGTCAGTACCATACCAGCCAGAGATGAACGATCTGGTAGAATGAGTCAATGGGACACTGGCCACGATGCTGAGAAGCTATTCACAGGGAGAACTTCCATGTGGGGAAGGTACCTGAGTTCATTGATGTTTGTCTACAACATTAATCATCATACAGCGACGGGAAAGACGCCATTTGAATTAATATATGGGAGGAAGGCCGCATTACCGCCAATATTATATTTGGTAGTAGAACCTACGTCGGGGATGAGTACTGAACATTACTTGAACTGATTGACGAGTATCCTGATTGATATGCAATCACAAGCATTCTATACAACCTTGAAGAAAAGGATATGAGAGAAATCGACTGATGATAAGAACTGACTGGCATTAGAAAAATATCTAATAGGAGAAAGAGTCGCCAATTGTGATACGCATGGTTTTGGACAAAGAAACAAGTTGGATGTGTTATGGTCAGGTCCGTTTGAAGTAATTGCCAAGATAGCGACCAATGCTTTTTCCATCAAGAATCTCTTGGATGGAAGAGTAGTTAATAGAGTCCATGCTAAGTATTTAAAGCGGTGGATTGAAGAAAAAGATAAAAGAGTTCCCAAAGGACCAATGAACCATTAAGTTGGTCATGTCCTGATGATTAGGTAAAGTCCAAAAAAAGTACTCTGAACTAATCTAGATGGTTAAGTTCAAAAAAAGGACCTCTGAAACATGGAAAACTGGTAGGTCTAAGTATACCTAGGATCCAGTTTGGGGGAAAAGATGGACCTCTGAACTGAGACAAGGTCAAGTCCCATAAAAAAAGAGAGAATAAAGATAAAAAATTGATAAAGGATATTGGGAAAAAAAGAGATTTTAAAATGCATAGGAAAAAAAAGCTGAAATATTTTTTATAATTTTATTTTTATGGGTCGTCCTCAGTATGGGGATGATTCCACCTATGTCACCTCTTGGGGGAGGGATGATGGATCGTGGTAGGAAGAAACAGCCCATCAAAATTTATATGAAATTGGACACTTGTGAGGGCAAGACCTACACAAAACTACATTCATTGAGTGGACGCTGAGCCCTAAGAAAACGTGACTAGGGGAAGGGAAATTGATATGTTGGAAGAAGCCAATTGTGAAACCCTGGAGTGGGGAGGAAAACAGCAATAGAGAAATAGGCAATTGGCGAATAACCCTGAGTAATCCCAATAAGGCACTGGAGCCGGAAGATTTGTCTTGAGCGCCTGCCAACAGGCTTCATCAAGGACACCGGACATGTGAGCTGGCAGCACAGAGAGAATACTTGATATAGGTTATCGAATCATGCCCCTGATTAGTGCCATCAACGGAAGATAGCGATGAGAAGCTCTGGAGAAGAGGTAGTTGTGCAGAGAGCAGATTGAATCCTGCAGATGATGACTATGGGCTTCACAGAAGCTAAAGCTGAATGACCGATGGAAGCTAGCTGAGGCCGGAAGCTTTATCAACCAACTTTAAAGAAATTGGCCAGCAAAGCGGAGAGCATAAGTGGCAGTATCCTGATCCAGAAGGTTGTCCAGATCAGAGGAATTCAGCGCTAATGTCAGCACTTTGGTGACTTGGGCCCAGAGTTCAGCATAGGGGAGCTCAAAGTATATGCTGTTCCTGATTGAAAGCTCAGAAACCAGCACAGTAAGTTTGTAGAATTGACCAAGTCAGAAGAGGAACTCAGGGAGCAAATCTAACCTGGCCAAGAACAAATGATCCAGAGTGACCGGCAAGATCTCTGGAGCATCAATGATGATGTTCAGAGCATAAGCAAAAGGAGCCAAATCCAGGAGGGTTTTGAAGTCCAACTCAGTAATAGACTGCAAAGGAAGAGTCAGCTGAGAGTTGTTCAAAATGATGGCCAGCCTGGTTTTTGAGAATTTGTTACCATTTCTGATAATTTTATGGAAGGACTATCCGCTTGCGCCAGACTAGGCATATGAGTCCTGGAGGGACCATAGAAGAGGTTCTGTCGAGCATCCTGACTCATCTGCTGGAAGAGGCGGAGGTCTGGATCTGACAGACTGTTAAGGATCTGCTGGTAGCAGGATTCTGAATTTGACATATGAGCAGGACTAGAGGGGAGATGTCAGACTTATATAGAATTGAAATTATGCACTCTATAATCCATTAGGCTCCAACTTCAGGGAAATTAATCTTAAAATTTTTGAGATAAGCTTTCCAAGGGAAGAATTAAGAATGACTTAATGCCAAGAGGTTATGAGCAAAATATTGAGGGCGAATAGAACTAAATATTTTTAATCAAGCCACGAAATGAACATTAACAGCTAGAGTCTCCTGTCTAGGATGAGGAGAGAGAATCAGGAATTCAAGGACGCTGGACCAAGATCCTGAATATGACAATGGGTCATATGCCCTGACGGGGGAAAACTGGATCCCAAAACTAATATCATCATAAGTAAATCAATCAGCCTGGCATGACAGAAGGTCATGGGGACCGCGCTCTGAGTAGGTGGTAGTGAGGAGGAAGAAAAGGAACGCCATATGCTGAAGGTCATCCCAAGCAGCATTGAGTATTAATAAGTGTACTCCACTTGAACCAATGAAGTATAGGACCAGGTGTCTGAAGTGGTGTTCTCATGCCCCGGTCCTTTTCTTGCTGGAAATCTAAGCAAGAGGGGGGATGTGTTGGGATTTTTGCCCATATTACTACCCTGCTAAATCACCTGGTGTCTCTTGGGGAAAATTCCCTAAAGCAAAGTGAATCAGAAATTGATTGGCCTGATTTTTGGAGAATTACGTTTGGGGGATTTTGAGATATTCACCTGGTCATATCCATTGGGGATCAATCCGGATGAATACCTAATATCTCATTGGGTGGAGTGGCTGATGAAATAGGGCATCCAATAGTGATTAACAATTAGGTGTACCAATTGGGATCAGTCAGGTTTAATCACCAACTGGTTGGGAATGAGTAATGAGTTGTGAGGCGAGTGATGCTGCCTGCAACTATTGAATTGATTGGTTGGTGAAGTGACCTGATATAATGGGTAAAAAGTTCCATTACCTAAGCAGGTCGCTAGCCAATTATGGTTGGTTCACTTAGATTGAGATAAAAATGTTAGGGACACATTTTATGACTCTTTCCATTTGAGGTCTCGAGGATGTCCAATGATGGAATCCTAGCCAGGATGGGGAAGACCATCTCTGCCAAGACAAGGAAGGGTGATTCAATGGCAATGGCTACCCTTCCATTGAAAAAGTGCAACTGAGGGTTAGACAGCCGAATCCTTACTATATAATTCCCTAGGATTCACTACAATAAAAACATTGAAAACCCCCACATTATAAAACACAGACATTGAATACCATCATTTAGTATTATTAATATTATTAGTAATATTGACAATTTGAATATAGTTAGACTATCAGCATCCAGTGTGAAGTTCCATCTTAAGGATATTATTGTAGAAGGCAATAATTGGAAGACTCTCAGAGAGAAGAGTAGAGATCTGAGCATGGATCTAGAGACAAAGGGAACCACAATATGGGATAGCTGCTGACTGTGTGTTGGGCTGAAAGAGACTGTCATCAGGAGATCTTGATGAAGATAGGGTGGACAGCAATACAGGGAATGAATCCCTATGAGTATGACTTGAAGTAATTAATTAGAAAGTACTGGCTGAAGCATTGGGCCTAATAATAGTTTGAACTCAACTACAGATTATAGTCTCAATACTATTATTGGGTAATACATTCTATATAAGGTGAGGTGCACGAGGAAACCAAACCTGTGCATTAAAAGGTTCTTGGGTTGACGACCGATAATCAACTCTTAAGTAGATTTTACACCTTATCTTGTAGAGGTTGTATCACATCTTGTGAGATGGCGTGCCCATGAAAATCCAGCTTATTCTAAAAAAAGTACACTTAGAGGGCTTTAGTTTGATGTTAGATTCCCGCAAGCATTAAAAACCTCCTTTAGGTGTAAAGGAGGGAGTTCAACCCTTACATAAATCAAATATCAAGTTAAACCCTCAAAATGTATCTTCTTCCAAAGGAAATTGGTTTTCCTTGGGCACTCCATATCTCAAGAGGGAATCCAACCCATACAAGATAAGGGAGCACACCTCCTGATCCAGTGAATAAAGGTCCATCTGCCAATACCCGCTAGCCAAGTCCATGGCGGAGAAGAATTTAATTCCAGTGAGTTGGGCCAGAGCGTCAATGTGGGGATATTTTAGGTGTCCTTCTTAGTGAGGTTGTTCTGCTTACGGTAGTCCATTATTACATAATGACCTCCATTTATCTTCTTTAACAATAGGAGAGGGGATGATCAAGAGCTTTAGGAAGACACCAATAACCCAGCGTCCCACAGATGTTTGAGCTCCTTCTGCATCTGTAGCTCCTCAACTTTGTATTTTTGGTAGGGTTTGGAGTTAATAAACCAAGCATCACTAATGTCAATGTTATGAGTCCAACCCTTCATGTGCCCATAGTCAGTGTCAAATTTAGAAAAAATGTTATTGTAGGCCTTGAGCAGGGTGTGAACTTTATCCAGCTCTTCTGGGGTTAGTTCATCAGAGATATGAACGGAAGGTAAGGTACATAAAGATGGTTGGCAGGTAAGTCCATATCCGCCATAGACCTAATACAGTGAACTTGCTTAATTCCTTAAATGGAATCAGCATGCCTTGTCAGGCAAACAGCAAATTAGAATTAGACCAGCCTGCCAGACTAGGTGCTGAAGCACCCAAACAGCAAACCAGAATGCCAAAGGCACTGCTGCTGGTACAACAGATATAAACTGGAAAGGAGTTTTGCCAATAATTGCAAATGAGCATAATATCATACAGGCACATAATGAAATACCAGATAAATACGGCCATAAACCCCAAGGGGTGTTGGAGTGCCTGCGGAAAGGACAGTTTATTTTTCAACATAAAAAACTAAAGTTATGGAAAGGATTTTTTAATTAAAAATCAAGGAAGAAAATCAACCAACAAATTTTCTCAGTATAATGCAACTGATTAAATAGTGGTCAATTGATACGGGAATAAGCCAGGATTGGGTCACTCAAGTTTGACATATCCAGCGATTTTTTAGAAAAGGGGACAGATAAGCACAATGGAAACTGACCTTGAAGGATTTGTCGGCAGGCCAAGTCACTGTCAGTTTGACCTCAAATGTCTGAACCAAGGCTCAACTGCATTTCTGGCGGTTGGTATGACAGTGTCTGGCCCAATGAGCAATGGGAATTCCCCAGGCCCACCACATGTAGGGACGGTCCCAATTGGTTGGAAATGGGTTTGTGATGCTCAACCTGCTTTTGCCCAGTCACTGGACCGTTTGTCTAGTCAAAAGAGTTGTGTCAGCTGCAACTCCTGATTTGCCGGATGGAAGCTTCAAACTATTGTCAATGATGTCCAATGATGCTTCCTGCACGTTGGAGATTGTCCCCAATGATTTTAAGAGGGTATTAATTTTGACAATCGCTCTTCTAGCTGAATCAAAACTGTCAGCGATCAAGTCCAATAAATCATCTTAGTCCCTCTTTGATTATGAGGTTTCTGATCGTCATGCTTGGTTTCCATCAGTTTCAGACCAATCAACTTCAATTCAGCGATCTCAGCACAGATTTCCTTAATCAGGCTAACAAGTTCAGATAAGGTGAGCGAGGGTACCAGGAGAGGGAACCAAAGAGGGAGGACTGTTACCCAGCACTCATCTACCACATGGGCAAGATCACTCTGGGTAACAAGGGGTACAGCTGCCCTCTTCAGCCCCTTTTTACTCGAAAATGGGAAGAGCGACAAATCTATGCACAGGGGACGTTCCCCTGGACTTACATTGCCCTTTACTTTTTTCATAGGAAAGGCACCACCTCCAGGAAACTGCATGAGGGCCACATTTTTGTGAGCCTTGGGCAGTTTGATTGCCATTACCATTGCAACTTTTTTGGGGGTGATGGGGAGCGTCGGGGTGAGACTCATAAAACACATTGACCGTTCCATGCAATTAGTACAATCACGAGCCTTAACCCAACTATTCTCATAGGCTGGATACCCCTTCCACACAATGAGATACTGAACCAACCGCCAGGATTTGTGGGATGCTAAGATTTTTTTCACTTCGGCTTCTTCTTCATCCTCTATCACAACTGGTTCAAGATCAGCGGGGACAATCCCCTTGAACAGGGACAACTGAGACATGTGGAAGATGGGGTGCTGTTTCCAATGAGCTGGCAATTTTATCTGAAAGCACCATTGCCCAAGTCTTTCTTCACCAGGTGGGGACATGAACGCTTGCTTGCAAACTTCTGGGAAGGTACCTGCATCCAAAGATGGAGAGTATCTTACATAACATGAGAGCCCACCATAATATCGTGGCCAGGAAGCCATTTTTGATCTGCAAACCATTTATAATCACCGATAGCCTTTGTGAGATGCTCTTGTACTAAGGACTTGGTAGAACGAATGTGCTCAACATGATCTGCGGCAGCAGGAACCTCTGGACATATACTGGGGCTGAAAGAAAAAGAAGGATTATAAACCAACGTCACTTCATATGGAGAAAACCCTTAGAAGCGCGTGTAACGTTGTTATAAAATTGGGCGAGATTGAGCTTATTGGCCTAAGTATATTGTGTGGCTGAAGCATAACGATGCAGATACTGTTACAAAATTTGGTTTACATGCTCGGTTTATCCGTTGAACTGGGGATGGTATGTTCTCAAATGGCAGGGGGTGATTTTTAAGTTGGATTAAAGCTCAAATCCAAAATCACACTGTAAATTGGAGCCCAAAATCACTAATGATCTCCTGTGGGAGACCAAACATCAAGAACACATGGTGTACAAAGAGATGAGCGGTTTCTTCAGACGTGATCACAGAAGGATAGGGAATAAATTGGGATAAATTTTGGTGAAGTGATTAACCACCACCATCACTGCCATAAATCTATTAGAACAGAGGAGCCACCAATAAAAACCATGGACACTGATGTCTATGGACCCTCCGCCTGCTGTAATGGGTGTAAGAGACCATTCCGTCCTGAGCAGTCTGACTTGACTTGAGAACAAGGTAACGCAATTGGCGATCCAGGCTGGAACTTCCTTAGTTAGGCCGCCCAGTTATAAGTTTGCTTGATCAATTTAATCAATTTGATGCATTTTTGTTGCTTGGATGGCCAATTGTTGGAGGGTCATGATGCGCTCAAAACACCTTGGCTCTAAGGGGAGGATGAAACCCCTATTTGTGACCAAAAATAGATGAGACCCTTCACCAAGGAATATAGGGAATGTTTGTGGGTCTGAAGGGATAATTGCTCAAGCAACTACACTCCTTTGGGAAAGGACATCTGTGCTGCCAAAACCCATGATATAAGAGGAGCATCTGGAGCTAATTCTACTGAGGCGACCACAGGCGGGACAATAGAAAGGATTTGGGTGGTAGGGATCATGGTAGCCAAGTCCACTTCCTCAAAATCTGGTGGGCAATGGTCCAGGTTGTGACTAAGGAAGTCGGGAAGCACATTTAATGCACCTTTCACAAATTCTGATTTAAAATTAAAACTGCATAGATCCTGATAATTACAAGCCTGCCTATGTGCCAATTTTTGTGGTTTGCGTAAATATAAAAGAGCTTGGTGGTCTTTACACACAGTTAACTCATGTTGGGAACCCTGTAACAGGTACTGCTAATGAGTCAATGCCCATGCTACGGCCACCAATTCCTTATGGTAAATGGCCTATGATTGCTCAGTTGAAGAGAACTTCCAGGAAAAGCAGGCAACCGGATTTTCTAAGCCATCATGCTTCTGAAGCGGAACTGCCCCAACAGCTACTGCTGAAGCATCACAAGCAACAATATACGGTTTAGAGGGGTCTGCATGTTTTAGAATAGGGGGTAATGATAATACTTCTTTAATTGACTCAAACGCCTGCTGGCATTCAGGGGTCCAATGGAAAGGCACATTCTTACCCGTGAGGAGTGGAGTGGAGCAGCCAACTGGGAAAGGGCTGGGGAAAATTTCTTTTAGGAAATAGTGGTACCAAAGAAACTCCTTAATTGTTTCTGGGTTGTTGGAGTTGGCCACTCGCGGATAACATCTAACTTATTGGGTGGAATCGCATAACCATCTTTAAAGACCAGGTTCCCAAGAAAGGTAACTTAATCCTTATAAAACTTGCATTTCAAAGGCCTGTTGAACAGGCCCTTCTTATGCAAAGCAGCCACGACCACTTCTAAGTCTTTATCATGTTGTTCAGGAGTTGGGGAATGAACCAAGATGTTGTCATAATTTGTGACTGCGCATGTAAACTGGAGGTCGCCCAGCACACTATCAATTATTCTTTAAAAGGTGGCTGGCGCGTTCTTCAGCCTGAAGGGCATTATGTGGAACTGAAAAATACCTCACTTAGTATGAATCGCAGTAAGCCATTATTGACCTTCCATTACCCTTATTTGGTTAAAGGCATTGACGAGATTAATCTTGGAGAACACATGAGACTCTGCAATCGCTTAACTGATAGTCTGCTCAAGGGGTAAAGGGTAGGGATCGCTCACTGCAATTTTATTTAGGTTTCCATAATCTACGCAGGGATGGAGAGAACCATCGGCCTTCTTGGAGAAAATGATGGGGGAGGCAATTGGCGACGTCTCTTTAAACAACCATCCTTTCTGAGCATATTGTCTAACCAGGTGTTAAGAGCAGCCTCCTCTTATGCCATGCGTGGGTACAACGGGCAGTTGATGTTCACCAACTGTACCATTATTCATATCCTAAATCGAATTTCGTGTGAGGGGGAAGATGGTCCGCCTTCTCAAAATCAAAGATACTTTAATAACGCATTAATACTTCAGAAAAATCAGACGGAAGGCCAGAAGGGGAAATGAGGAAAGTAATGTAGCTGCGGCCTTGTGTTTTCTTAAGAGTATTGTCTAAGAGAAACACTCTTTCCATTTGATCATTGGTGAATGATAACATATTTGGCTTCAGTTTAATCTTAACATGTTGCTGGCGCCACCATCCAACCCCCAA
Organism: Massospora cicadina; assembly: GCA_022478985.1. Lineage (NCBI taxonomy): Eukaryota > Fungi > Entomophthoromycota > Entomophthoromycetes > Entomophthorales > Entomophthoraceae > Massospora > Massospora cicadina. Next base: position 39,076 of record JAKSZP010016188.1, on the reverse strand, counting down.
GATAACCGGAAACACCAAGTTTGGCATCGCTGAAAACCAATTGCAAAAGCTGAATTGATGTACTGAGAACAAAACTGGCTGACGGACTAAAAATTAAGTCTGGGAGGCAGAAGAAGCCACCATCACCGAAGGACCTAAATCCAGATCAAGCTCCAATTGTTGGGCAAGTTCCACACTCATAAAACTGCCCAAAGCTCCAGTATCCACCAAAGTCTTAGAGGAAACGTGATGGGACCTGACACTAATATTCATGGGTAGTAGGAGTAAGCGAGGTTATCTTTATTGGTAGCTGTAGTTGAATCCAGCGATACTGAAGAGATGGTAGGAGTTTTGGGGGAAAGCACTAGGTTCATGGTGGGAGTAAGCCCTTAACAAGTCAGATAGTCAGAACATACTGACATGAAACAATAGCTGTGCAAACTATGGGATGTGGACTGGACATTTCGAGTGATACCAGGCCATCATGTCCTGAGTAAAAGTTTCTTCACAACCTGAGTCAGTTGAAAAGAAGGGACCATATTGCTGCGTCAAAATCTATGGGATAGGCGGAAATGGTTAGGAATAATGGTTGGTCAATTATGTCAGGCAAACAGCAAGTTAGAATTAGACTGGCCTGCCAGCCTAGGTGCTGGAGCACTCAAACGGAAAACCAGAAAGCCAAAGGCACTGCTGCTAGTACAACAGATATGAAACTAGAAAGGAGTTTTGCCAATAATTGCCAATGAGACATAATATAATACAGGTACATAATGAAATAACAGAAAAACACGGCCATAAACCCCAAGCGATGTTGGAGTGCCAGCGGAAAGGACAGTTTATTTTTCAACATAAAAAACTAAAGTTGGGGAAATGATTTTTCAATGGAAAATAAAGGAATAAAATCAACCAACAATTTTCTCAGTGTGATGCAACTGATTAATAGTGGCCAATTGATGCGGAAATAAGCCGGGATTGGATCCTCAAGTTCAACCTAACCAGCAAATTTTTTGGGAAAGAGGACAAATAAGCTCAATGGAAACTGACATTGAAGGATTCAGCGGCAGGCCAAGTCACTGTCAGTTCAACCTCAAACATCTGAACTGAGGCTCAACTGCATTTCTGGCAGTTGGCATGATGGCGTCTGGCCCAACAAGAAACAGGAATTCCCCAAGGCCACCCCACATAGGGGCTGTCCCAATTGGTTGAAATTGGGTTCAGGATGCTCAACTCACCCATGCTGGTCGCTGGACCATACGTTCAGTCAAAAGAGTTGCATCAGCCGCAACTATAAGTTTGCCATATGGAAGCTTCAAAATATTGTTAATGGTTCAATGATGCTTCCTGCATGTCAGAGATTGTCCCTGACAAATTTGAGAGGGGATTAATTTTGACAATCGCTCTGCTGGCCAAATCAAAACTGTCAGTGATTCCGCCTGATAAATTAATCTTAGTCCTCTTTGATTATGAGGTTTCCGATCATCAGGCTTATTTCCATCAGTTTTGGACCAATTGACTTCAATTTGGTGATTTTGGCACAGATTTCCTAAATCTTGCTAATAAGTTCAGCTGAGGTGAGTGAGGGTACTGGAGGAGGGATCTGAAAAGGGAGGGTTGTTACCTGGCACTCGTCTACCACATGGGCGAGATCACCCTGGGTGACAAGGGATACAGCCTCCCTCTTTAGCCCCTTTTTACTCAGAAACGGGAAGAGCGACTGTTCTATGCACAGGGGACGTTCCCATGGACTTACATGCCTCTTTCAATCTCTTGATGCTTTTTACAACCATATCCTGTTTGGTGAGATTCTCTAACTGAACTGTTGATAGGTAGGGTCTAACACGCCTGGCAAAACTATGTGCTTCAAAGGACTAACTCCATCGATGCTAATTAGGTGCAGTAGACAGTTGTGAGATTTGCAAGGTAATCTTCATAGCAAAAACCCTTTTTCCACCAGCCTTGAAGACCACCTCTTCAGAAGCATAGAAAGGGATACCCTCTAGGGCGTCCACTGATTGAGGCAACATTTTCCATGTCTTCCTGATGTGGTAAAGGCAGGTTTTAAGAGGAAGCGAAATGCTCAACTGTAAAAATATAATCCTTTTTATTAAGCTCTTAATATCAAATTCAGGGGAACCTTGTAGTTAAGCAGGGAGAGATATACCTGCTTCATGTTTATAATTCCTTCAAGTTTGAGCATGAACTGGATATCATTTTTAAATCATAGGTAATGTTAGTTAGGGCCACCGCTGAAGCTGACAAGATGAGTTTCCTAAAATGGATGGGCATAGAAGAATATGCCCCGATGGCGCAGGTGTTGTTTGGGCCTGCACTCCCAAACTCTTGAGTGTAGTCAATTTTTTGAGCCAGTTTAATTTTTTAATGAGTTTTGACAACACAAAGTTCTCTAGAGATCCTGTGTTGAGGTTATCCCTGACCCACACTCCATTGATCATGACCCCCACTTTGGTTAAGGTTACACCAAAGTTAGGTGAAAGAGCAAGCACCTTCTTTAAATGGAGAGTAGAGGCAAGTTATTTGGCAGTCTCAGGGTATTTTCTTGGATAGACTGTTTGGTATATACACACTGGGTAGATCGGATATATGTGGCAATGAGCTGTCAGTGTCACTGGCAGTGTCAATAATCTCAAGACTTCTCAACACTTGCCAGAGATAAGTTTTATGGGGGACCTTAGCTTAATCCACTCTCTGGGTTCGATCAGTCAGGTACCTCCATTTCACCTGGGGCTCCTAAAACATAAAGAACCATATCTTCGCCACCCCCTTCAGATTCCTCATCAGAGGGGTTATCAATACATGTTAGGGAGCCCATAGGGTTTGAGGTAGGTTCAGGGCTTCACCTATGACATGATAGGATCTGGGGTTGCTCCTTCACCTTATTAGCTTTTGGGGGAGGAGCTGAAATTTTTACGTCTTGATTTTTGACCTTCAAAGTAGGTGGTTTGTGCTGCCTCGTGGAGACAGGTTTCAGACTAGAGTTAGTTGTAGGACAAGTCGTGGGAGATAGCGTTGGGGAGGTGGATGCTTTGACTACGCTAGCTTTGGGTCGATCAGTGGCTGTGTGTTTTTGTGAAACAGAAAGTTTAGCTTTTGTGACCTGGTCATTCAACCCATTGTTAGTGGTTACAATTGGCACCTGAGAAAGGGGTTTAGGCTTAAGAGCAGGCTTTGGAACCACTTGGGAAGGTCGCTTTGGAGAAAGATAGGAGGACAAAGGGACGATTGCTTTTACCAACTTGGTTTTATGAGCTGAAGACTAAGGGGAGCACTACCCCATAACGGCCATTATCATCAGACTATCTTTATGGGAAGAAAAAGTATTTTGTGATGGCAACTCCGCAGGAGCAGGGTTAAAAAGAGAAACAGACGTATTAGAGGGTAAATGGGTCGGCGTAGATTCTTGCATCAGAGATCTTTCATAGGGTCAAGCTCATAGATATCAGCCACCACTAAAAAGGCCTCCTTGATATCTCATACATATTTGAAAGACGCTTTACAGAAGAGAAATGCATAGCCAAAGAGGGGTGAGATGCCATTCCAGCCAAAACAGCAACAATCGCGTCATCTAGTGGGATCAGTTTGTCCAACAACAGAGATTGAGCTTTACTATAGAATTGCTCAACAAAAGAGGTGATTGGCAATCCCTCTTTCAGACTAAGGCACATAAAGGCCTGTTTTGTCTTTTAAAATTCTGTTCTGATCCAAACTCCTCAAAGAGAACTTTCTTTACCTCATCTCAAGTTTTAAGGGTGGCCATATAAGGTATCCTCACCTCTTGGGTGGACCAGCTGAGACAGAGGAGGATGTGTTTTGCTTTTGGGAATTGGTTGTCCCTTCCATAACAGTTTTATACACAAAGAGGTATGAGGCAATGCTACCCTCAACTGGGGTAAATTTATCTCAGAAGGGGGTTTGGCAATAACTTTGGAGCAACATTATGAGAGGCTTGGCATATGAGCTGTTTGAGGGTTTCAGGTTGAGACAGGGCTCTAGCTAGCTGCTGAGGCAAAGCATCTAGCTAGAGAACATAGAATTTATTCAAGGTACTCCAACCAGGGGATGGACAGTACCGAATGACAACACTCAAAATGACATAATAAAACTACTAACCATGTGGGAAGCAGAAACCGCTAACCCACCATGGCAGAGGGTGAGGAGGGGTCGGGGGGTTGTTTTTCAGAAAGACCCTCCTTGATCAAGGGATGTTGGTTACAGTACTGGATCAGAGCAGAGAGCCAGGGCGTTGGGGCATCCGCATAGTGGGGGTGGAGGTCAGCGTAGTAGGAGTTTTCCACATCCTCATCAAGATGATGATGGGAAAGTGTTTCAACAAAAGCTGTGAGGAGAACTTCAGCTTCTTTACGGGCTTCAGTAAGTTGGGTGAAAAGGGAGATACTGTGGTGGGTGATTTTGGCTGAGGGGTTGAATGAAGCAAGCGTTGCGACATTCATAACAGCAACTTCAGCATCATCGAATAGTTTTGAGATGTCACTACAGGGAGATTCAGGGAAGTCGGGGGGGGGGGGGGGGGAAGAAGAGGGTGGGCAGGCCATGCTGGAGCTGAGCCACTGACTGGGCCACCGCGGTGCGTAGTTTTGGGCACTTAGGAGAGGCTACCGCAGCTAAGGCGAGCTGGTGGTCACTTTGTAAGGGGGCTGTATTGGGCAGAGGAGCAAAATGGCGAGGGGTAGGGTTTCATCAAAGTCAGGAAGGAAAAATTCTGCCCAACCATAATTGCCTTGGCAGAGAGGTTGACCTGAATGCTTACTAATGAGGACATTACCTGATTCGTCAGTCTCAGCCAATAGATCACATGGATTTTGGTTCACTGGAATAGTGGCGTTCAAATCTGGGTGGGTGGGATTGGGCGAATGGGCAGCTGCTTGGGTGCCAATGGTGGTCCAAGCATTGCTCTGATTGGCTGGGGTAGATTTAGGTGGGAGAGTGAGGCTGGAGGTTTTGGGGGGGGGGTTGATTTTCCATGTGGGCCCACTGAACGAGATTGGAGGGTGGGAGGGGGCAGCAAAGCGCCCCATACTGAACCTCCAGAGGGGGGCTCAGAAGCCGCAGCAGCGGACTTGGCTTGAGGGAACACTTTTTTTGCATGGTCAAGGCCAAAGCAGAGGGAATAAATCTGCCTACCATTATTGACCTGAGCCCAAAAGAAATGATCAGGCGCTGCAGCCACACTAGCGCGGGGTGGGATTTGTTGGGCTATGGTAGGGTGGTGTGGTATGATGGTGGCTGTTGCACGAGGAGCAGCAAGGCGCTCTGCACCAGATGGAATGGCAAAGATGAGGTTGGGCTGAGTGCCATAAGCCATGAGCCCCGTGACCAACTGGTCATACAAAACCTGGGGTGGAAGGTGGGATGGGAGATTAGCAAAGGATACCACCAGCGTGGTGTCTGAAGAGAGGCGAGTATGGGTTGTGGAAATGGGTTTTTTTATAAATTAGAGGAGTTTGTGCTGCCGCTTCAGCATCCTCCTCAGATTGGAACCCAACGTCAAAGTAGCTTTTAAAAGGGTGGAAGTCTATAAAGCCAGCTGGCGCAAAGGCTGCAGTGGCTAGGTCAATAATTGCCTTATTGGCATATGGGAACAAACACCCATAGTCCACTCTGAGGCAATAGTGAATGGCGGAGCAAGGGAGGGCGAGAGGATGAGGGCGAGAAGGGTGGACGCGCGCCAGGTGGAGCGCTAAGTCCCGTGGGGGGACAAAACGTTTGGAAGCAGCGGGCGGGCTGTTTGAGCCCATCTGAACGCACTTGCCCACAGGGCGGAAAACGCTAGGTGGGGGTGCACTGCTGCCCCACACTAGGGTGGCAGGCGGCGGAGCCAAGGACATCAAAGAATAGGTTTGGGCAGATGGCTGTGGATAAATAAAACTTAAATTTAAAGTCGCTCAAAAGTGACTTCAAGCGGTAAAAAAAAGTTTAGCTAGAGAACATAGGCAGAGGGTAGATTGTGAGGGTTATTCACCCAACGCCCTCCATTTTTGATAGTTGTTTGGTGTTTACTACCCCTGAAGTGAGCACCACTTGTTGAATTTTAGGCATTTGATATTACTCGCTGGTGCATTTTGCACCTAAATTCCAACATATATTGTCAGGAGAACTACAGATTTCTACTGCAGTATGTATGATTTTTTTGGGGGGGGGGGTAAATTGACCACTTATAGTAAACAAAAAATAAGAAAATAACTAAAATTTTTAGATCTATATGATTTTTAATTTTAACCGGGGGTTTAAGAAACAATCCTTCTCAATATTTAGAAGCTTAATATTTAATCTATATTGAGGTTTGAAGGGAAATCAATTTGAAGTTTGGATTGCGTAGTAATTTCTGTATTAGAGGATATGGGGATTCAACCTATAGGATTTCTGGAGACTCACCTTGCGTTGATGGAACAGCCAATGGAAAGTCAATTGCAGGTAGGATATGACCGTTATTTAACAATTTATTTATTTTACCCAATCATTTGGTGCAAAAATATTCTCACCTTGCAGGAACCCTTCCACCCCTATAAAAGGGGCTAGTCTCCACAGTGTTGGTTTTAAAAATTTTTGTCAGAGGAGGAGGGACCTCAGAATGGCTCCCCAGATTCAGCTGACAATTTAATGTAATATGTTTGCCTGAACTCGTGGTTTTTTCCTGAGTATTAATAGAAGTGTTACCCTAGTTTGAGGGGTTCACAAGGAAACATCCAGGATCTTTTGGACAATTTTAATGACAATTCATCTAAAACGCTCTTTTTACAATATGAAACTTGCAATTGTCTGAAATTATTAACTAGTACCAGTTCATACTTTTATTATAAAGGCATTGAACTTGGCAGGTGTCAACAATGATACTTGAGGTGTTAAGATGTCAGAATGAAGCACCTCTTCCTTCATGATGACGGCACTTTTCCCGCCCACTCAGAAAAACTCTTCCAATAGTTCTTGGTAATATAGCGTAATTTTATAAAATAAGTGCATTAGGATTTTGGATCCTTATAGTTCTCAATGACATGATATAGTCCTGCTAGAGAGCTGAAGCAGAGAGCTTTTGACCCAAAGTGGAAACCAAAATCTCTTTAAGAGCATCTTAATATTATTGGATACATGCGAATTTACTCTTGCCTAATTATATAAAGTTAAACTCAAAAAAATCCCAAGGCAGAGATAAAGGAAGTTATAACACATAGCATGATTTTTTATGGCAACGAAATCTATGATTTAGCAAAAAATCAACTGGAAAACTCTATGTAACTTTCTTTTTATTTAGATAGATAGCCATTAATGCTTTATTCTGATTTTCCTAGGTCTGTTTACTACCAAACTCATTAACTAGGGTAATTATAGAATTGCTATAAAATTTGGCAAACTTTTAGATGAGTAGTCATAGTCTTATAAACTGTTCTGTTCAAACAAAAGTTAATATATTTTGCTTTCTGAAGGTCTATGTCTTTCTCTATCAAACCCTCTTAAGAATAAAAAAAGGAGTCAATGCTCTCTAGAACTTGGGCAAACTTTTTGATAAAATTTCTTAAAACTTAGTTACAATAGCGGTAAACAGAGTATTGATGGCAGTAAAAGGTGCAGGATTAGAATTTTTGGTTTCTTTATAAGATTAAAGAGCCAGTTGATTCAATAGTCTAGAAATCCTTCCAAGACCTCTTGAACATTACCCCAGTGGTGTTTTAGAAAGGCGAATGATGCCTTTTCAGTTATTTATTCATTCAGTATTTGTATTTTTTCACGTTGGAGAAGAATCTAGATTTCACAATTGCTCAATATGGTCACAATCCCGAATTAAGTTTGTTCAATTTGAGAGATACTTTATATCAGTGGGTCTATCATGTGTGCTTATATTGTCCATCTTATCTGTTAAAGCATCAAGCGAGACTCTGAGATTAAAATGGGACCCCATCAGGTGAAACTTGCATCCTTGAGATACATTTTTATTTATTCCAAAGACTTCCAGTGGAGCTTGGATGTCTTGTTTCCACGATTCATTTATATCATTGAGCTTTGGACCAAAGAATCAGATGGCCCTTAAGGTCTGTGGGGACCTTCTGGCCCTTCTAGCCCCTCAGTCCCAGGGAATTACCACGTGATTATTCAGCTTAGTTACGGAGTTGTGTTAACTGAAGAAGAGCCTCACATGTTTTGCATTGGATCCACGAGGATTTGAGGAGTAGAAGATTTCAACAAAACTGGTTAACATGATAACTATAGATCCCTTTATCCAGCATACCAAGCTATCCTCAAGCTTCATTAACCAATTATCGATTGTCCAATATGCTTCCTAGTTGTTGCAAACAAACAAGGAAGCTGCATTGCAGAAGTTGAACATACTTGAATGCAGGGTTTTGTTAAGTACCATCTGTCAAGCTACTTCATGATGGTGAAGCCCTACCACAAGTAGGATATGATGTATAAACAGGTGAAAAAAAATGGCGATAAAGTTTGGTCCTAAGAGCTAGTTCACTTTATAGAATTAGGGCTGAGGAAAATTGGTCCCTCATTGTGGAAGGTAAGGTTTTGGCTGAAAATTGAATGTAACGGCCTCCCATAAGTATATACTTTTCAGTAATTGCTGATAAAGTTCATTGATGTTTTATGCTGAATTTAAAGTTGAGATTTATCAACTAAGAATAGGTTGAACTTGAGAGTGGCAGAAATTTTAAGCTTTTAGACTTCAATTGAGTCACATTTTATTGAGAAATATTAATCCATTGGGTTACACTTCTTGAATGATTGATGGATTGATTCTCTTATATAGAATTTGTTCACCATTTCTTGTATAAGGCATTTTACTGTACAGCTCAGAGCCTCCCTGTAATGAACATTACTTTTGCCAGCTTATCACTTTTTCAATTTCATTCTAAGGTTATAATGTAGATTAAAGCTTCTAAATCAGCTTAACATTCAATGAAGACAGAGAGGTGGTAAAGAGTCTACCTTATTGAATTAGAAGAATTTTATATTAGTAAGGTTTGTAAGGAAGCATCACCAAGAATACATTGATAGTTCCATATGATCAGGATCTAACAAGTTATTATATATTCACTGTCAAATTATGGACATCATTGTTCTTTATCAGCAATGATCTCAAGGCCACATTGACTTGAGTCATCTTTTTTTGGGGTGTACGAAGTGAAGGGATCAGTATAGAAGGCGTCCCCATCTGTTCCTGTGTACTTAATGAAATCTGATTATCTTTTTCAATTGCGCCATCAGTGACATGTTCTAATAAGATTTCTCAATAGTTAATTTATCGTGTTTGGTTCAGGAGCAGGTATCCTGATTAATAATTATCTTGAATCCTAAAATCAAGTAAGGCCAGCAAGCACCTAATTAAAGTTGGTAGTCAAAATCAACCATACTTAGGCGTTACTATATCTGGCAATATTAAGATGAAAAAGTGACGCTCTTAAGACATAAGACAATTCAAAACCTATGCCAGACCACAAATTTAATATAGATATTCAGCCAATGGGCAAACTTCCTGTAAAAGGGCTAACAACTTTTGGAAGGTATCCAAGAAAGATATTTATAGCTGATGTGCTTCAAGAAGGCGTCACAACATTTAATATACTTTCATACATATGGCTGAGCTCAAAACTTAAATAATTTCAGTCAAATGCACTAGTATATAGTCAACACAGCAAGTCAGCACTATTAAGAGGCGGACCAGGGCTGTTTATAAAGGTACTGATAGACTCTAAAAATTGAATCTAGGATCTTCTTGTTTAGGTAGATATTTTTGAAGTATGTTTTGAAATATCTACGGCAAGTTTCTGAAAGATGGCATATGAAGTTTTTACTGTCCTTAAAGTCAGGATGCAAAAGCACCCAAAAGGCAAACTAGAATTCCAGAGGCATAGCTGCTTGGATGAAGTTGGCTTGTTCAGGGAGATGAGTGACAATTGAACGTCACTATATTGTGAGTGTAAAAAGGAACCCGGTAAGAAACCAGGTCATTGCAACTCCAGACCCAGTGGCCTTATTAAGGGAGTTAAACGATTGGATTTGCTGTTTTGATATACTCCATAGGAGGGTTTGGAACAAAAAAAGAGGCAAGGAGGCAGATCCTTGCTTAAAGTTGTCATGATTCTGATATGACTGGACAATAAGCCCAAAGTTATTATGGCTTAATGGGTTGAATCTGCCAATCATGAACATGAGTTATGATCATTTGAGTTCCTTAGGATGAGGCGATATTGGGTTGGAAAGAGTATTAAAACGCCTCCAAATTAGGCAATAAGGCGATGTCAACAAATGCTTAATAATGAGATATTGATATATGACAATATTGAGTTGATCGTCTCAAACTAGGGCAATCATGAATTTAATAAATGATGAATTCTGCTGTTACCAATGAAAATATGGCGGAATGAATATTCTAAGCATAAGGGTTGGTTGTTGAATAAGGTCGCTGGGATATCATTGATACAAGAAGATTGAAAGGATAAGGTTGTTAGAAGAAGACCATGAGTGGACCAGGGAGGATCCGCTGAAAGTATTAAATAAAATAAAGAAGTGTTATTGGTGCAATTACTCCATATTTATTAAAAGTTTATCCATTGTTTCAAGGATGATAATCTTCTTATTGTCAGTCCTATTTCTTAGTGGGCATAACCCTGTGCAGAAAACTCTTGGCGTATCTCTGATATACTGCCAAATGATAACAGCAGTGCTCACTACAGGGGCCCATTGATCAATTACACATAAATAATTCCCAATCACTGCCATGGCGCATCAGGCTTACTTAGATAAAGGATCTTCATAACATACTACCCCAGTTAAATACATGGAACTCAAAATTGCCTTGGACGCTGTGCTCAAAAGGCAGGATGAGTTTTTTTAGGAGGTTTGTAGTAATAAGTTGCCTCTGTTCAACTGCGATGAGAATATTCATGGGTTCTTCAAGTGTCTCAAGTTTACAACAGAAGGAGCCTCTGACTGGCAGAAAGTGAAACTGTTAATATTAACCTTGGATGTTGGAAGTGCTGCCCTAGTCACCTGATATCTTAAACAGTTATGTATTATACCAAGAAGTTAAGGGTACTGTGTTGCAGTTGTTTGGGGGTGCCACGAAATTATAACCTTGGAAGGGTGAATTCTTGAACATAAGGTTTCAGCGTAATGAGACCCTCACCGCGTTTGCTGATCAATTTATGGCGGAAGCCCACGCGTTATTTGGAGCAGGGGTTTTACCCAATCTGATGTGTTCATTGCGATGACCTCCTCTGTGAAGCCATAACATGGGCTGTACAACGACATTACCCCAATGTTGGATGACAACGTACTTTTGTTTAAAATCGTTCAATTTTTGCGCCATTTATCCATAACCTTCCCTCCACCCAATACAGAATGGAACTCTACCATTACCATCACCAGATTATCTTATTCAGGGAAATTCGCCTGTCCAGTTAAGATTCCGCTGAGTTACCCCCATCTGTTAAACGTCCGCCCCATACCTGCTTATCATCAATGGCCTAACTACCACCCTGGGCCTAATCTCGCTGACGGTTATCAGTCATTCTATTGACCTGACCCTGGTTACGCTGATCACCTTCAGTACAACTTTCCGCATGGGTCAACTTACAATATTCAAGGATGCAGGCCATACAAGGTAAATTTATTTGAATGCTGTCATCCTGGGCACCTGGCATGAGATTGCCCCAATTGAAGGTTCCATTACATACAGCAGGATAAATGCTACCAAGGAAAAGCCAGAGCAGAGTAGAGACGGGACTCTCTACCTCCGCTGTCCCAAATTAAAACGTCCCACCTGAACAACTGAAGTATATGCAGTGGAAGTTCCCCAGTACGATGGTATATTCCTATATCAGCAGCTGGTTGGGGGTATAAATGTACTGACACAAGCACAAGCCAAGGACACGTCAGATGAAGGATCTCTGGGGCACCCAGAGCATACACGTGTCAAATGTTCGATTAAAGTTCTTCAGACAAACTGAAACCTCTCACAGATGCGCTTACCCTGAGAGGAGTAGACGTCGCCTTCTTAGTGGATGCTATTGTTAATGTGTAGCTTAAAGTCAGTGAGGTTATCATGAGCTTCCTTGGAAAAAGCAATCCCTTGATGTCCATGTAGTAAACAATTAACATTTATCTTATTCAGAGAATACCTACTATGACATTGTTGTAGCAAAACCCTAAATTCACGCTAAACTAGCTTTGGGCGCTCCATTTAACATAGTTTCCACTAAATTGGTGGTGAAGTTGACATTAAAACCTGATGTGGAACATCAAATGGTATATGGGAACTCTGGAGCAGAAAACTCGGTCTCTGAGGGAGCTTACAGTGCGCTCACCCTTGCAGTTTAAATCAATTGTTGTTGTAGCTCCTGAAGTAGTGTTACCATATAGCAATTATGACCTGTTGATTGGAAACACATTTATGCGGCACTATGGTTCTGTCGTTTATATGGTAGAGGAGACCTTTGAAATTTTGGGGCAACAGATCCCAATTTATTTTACCTCCAGCAGAGTACCAATGGGCTCAGTGCACATGGGACTTATCAACCTTGACTATAGTGATGGGGTGATTCCAGTTTGCAACCATCGACTTAAGAGCAGGACCTGGGCCCTTCCCCAGAAAATATACGAATATCAAGGGCTACCACTTCAAGCCGATGGCCCTATATGCATCCCACCCAGGCACCAAGTAATCATAAACACCAAGTTAGAGGTGGAAGTGCCTGCTGGGCTTTATGTGGAGGTCATTGGACCCTATCAGCAATTGCAGCTGGAGTCCCTCGTAGCTCCAGGCATTATACTCCTAGGACATGGGCAGATCAAGGTCTTGTTAGCGAATCTCCAGAAAAACCCAATGCAAATCCACTGACACCAAATAGTGGCGTATTTATAAATGAACCCAGTTGAGGAGGTCCTCCAGGTTCATGAGTTCAGGTCATGGGATGAATTTAGTATGCTTGTTAAATAACAGCTTGGAAGAATGATGGTGGCACTGCGTGAAAGCATTAAATGGGGTTATCATGAAATCAGAAAGATCAATCTATAGCTTTATTTACCAAATTTTAAGAGATTTTTTGCCATCAACGTCCATGATATAGGGTGCTCACAGGAAAATTTACATTGACTGGACATGTGTGATCATCCCCACATCAAGTATTGGTCAATCTGCAGATCTAGAGCAGTGGAAGAAGTTGTCACTGAGGAAATCAATAAACTGCTGGTGCAAGGAATGCTTGAACCATCAAAGAGCCCGTGGGTTTCACCTGTCCTAATTGTCAAAAATAAGGACAGTACTGAAATGGGTAGTGATATACTACCACAAGCTCAACAGCATTACAAAAATGGCTTCATACCCCTTGACGCGAAATGATGACGCTTTAGAATGGTTGGGAGGGGCTCATTACTTCTCCACGTTGGATTTGGTATTCAGTTATTGGCAAATTTAGCTATCCATGTCGGAAAAGGAGAAATGCGCCATTATCACATCCAAAGGGCTGTTTCAACTGACCCGTATGCCACAAGGGCTGTGTAATACCCCAGATACATTCCAACAGGCTATGGACACTATTTTTGGCAACTTGAAGCTGTCATGCGTCCTTGTATACCTTGACTATATCAACGTCTTCTCCCCAAACGTTTTCTGAGCAACTTACCCATTTATAGGAGATATTCCGCTGTTGGCTAAGGCCAACATCAAATCAAGCCGCAGATATGCCACTTTTTCAAGAATCAGCTGGAGCACCTTGGGGTTTTGGGAGATGCGACAGGTCTGTGGCCCCAACTGGCTAAGGTGAAGGCTATTCAGAAGATGACTACCCCAAACAGTAAGCGTACTATACATGTATTTTTAGGGATGGTTGGCTAGTACCATCGCTTTATACCCAACTTTAGTTGTATTAGAGTCTTCTATTTGAGTTATTAAAGAAGGATTTTGCATTTGAATGGATGAAGTGCCGCCAACACTCCTTTATTACACTTCAAATGGCACTATTCAGTGCGCCAGTGCTGCGCTACCCAAATTTTGATAAGAGTTCATTGTACATAAGGATGCATCCCTTTCCGCCGTTGGGGCAGTTTTAAATAAAAGGTTAATGAAGGAGAGGAGCACTCAGTTGATTTCTGCAGTCAGAGCCTGAATTGCTATGAGCATAATTATACCATGACTGAACGAGAGTGCTTGGCGGTGATCTATGCATATAAGCAATTTAGTATACTTGCATGGAGTGAAGTTCAAAGTCATAACGGATCACACTTTGTTATTTTGGTTGCAGAATATCAAGGAGCCTGAAGGACGGCTAGCCCAATAGGCTCTCAAACTGCAGGCTTACAATTTTAAATCCTTCACTTTCCTGGAGCCAAACATTAGAATGCAGATTGCTTATCAAGATTTCCCACAATTGCAGTTATGGCGGATCTGAGCGACATAATGTTTGATAAGATGCTCAGCGGAAAGTATGATGATGCACCGCCTCAAGTCATCAAAGTATTAGATGGGCTAAAGGCCAATACGTTCCATAAGAATGGATAGTTGTACAAGCGGATGGGGGACACTACAGTGAATATCCCAAGGCCTTCAAACTCACCAAACATTATCATGAGCGCACACTGAGCAGCTGTACATGGATTATGCAAGACCCTGAAATTTTTGCGACCTTGGTACTACTGGAAAAGCATGCACTTTTATATACTTAGAACAATTTTTTCTCTGCCACCAGTGTCAAGTGGAGAAGCTATTCCGCCAGATGATTTATTACTGACTAGTGAAACCACATTTTGCTTGGCATACAGTTTCCTTGGATGTCATTGTGCCTCTGCAAATGAGAGCTAACTGGTCCAAATACATTTTAGTGGCGATTGACCACTTGATCAGGTGGGTCAAAGAATAGGCAATACGTGACCTGGGGTGGGAACAGTGGCTAAGTTTGTGATGGAATGTATCATTCAGCAACACGGCTGTCCTCAGTTCATCCTAGCTGACAATGGGATTAACTTCACCTCTCACATTTTACCCAAACTCAACGAATTGATGGTCATCCATGGAGTTCTGATGACCCCATATCACCCTGAGTCCCATGGTATGGTTGAGCAAGTTAATGGAACCTTGGTGAACATACTTCAGAAGTTAATAACAGATGATTTTTCTTATTGGAGCTCTCTCTTTCCCACCACAGTTTTTGCTTATAACATCAGCTACCATTCCATTATGGGAAAACCCCTTTAAACTACTATATGGACAACACCCTCATTTTCCATCCCTGCTCTATGCATGCATAGAAGACGTTGGCAGATTGGACCCCCAACGTTATTTTACTAAACTAACTGACGCATTAATCAAGCTGCAAACTGAAGCGTATTCATCCAGCTTAGCCAAGCAGATAAAAGACTAGGCTGCTGATCAGGTATGGTGTAGCGGTTTAGTGCAGTTCAAAGATGGGGACATGGTTCTATTCCATGATCAACATGGGTTCAAGTGGAAACATAAATTGGCCAGTATTTGGATTGTTCCATTAAAAGTTATTTAGAAAACGGGTGTTGACGCTCATATCATCAAGGACCATGCAAGTGGGCGGATTATCAACTGAGTGCACGCAAAGTTCCTATGAGCATATAAGCAATAGGAGCCTTATCATCCAGTCAAGGGGGGTAATGTGTGATTATGATATGACTGGACAATAAACCCTAAGTTATTACGGTGGGAAAGGTTGAATCCGCTGATCATGAATATGAGTTATAATTAGTTGAGAGCCTTAGAATGAGGCAAAATCGGGTTTTAAAAGGTATTGAATGACCTCCAAAGCAGTCGATAAGGTGGCGTCAACAAACAACAAATAATATGATGTTGACATACAATGAATATTGAGTTAATCGCCTCAAACTAGGGCGATTGTGAATTTAATAAATGATGAACTCTGTTGGAACCAATGAGAATATGGCGGAATAAATAGCCTAAGAAAAAGGGTCAGAACTAAATGAGGACACTGGGATATCAGTTATATGAGAAGATTGAAAGGAGGAGGTTGTTAGTAGAAGAGTTTGAGCGGACCAGGGAGGATCTGCTGAAAGTAGTATATAAAATAAAGAAATGTTATTGTTGCAATTACTCCATACTTATTGAAAGTTTAAACATTGTTTCAAAGATGACAAACTTCTTATTGTCAGTCCAATTGCTCAGTTAATAATCCTGTGTAGAAAACTCTTGGCGTATCTCTGATATACCACCAAATTATAACAGAGTTGGGACAAATGATCCCACAGGATTCCGATATCCTGCTGGTGGATGGCCTCAACAATAGGGTTTATATTAGCAGAAGTTTCTTACATGATATTCCCAGTTGACTATGGTAGAAGCTATAGTTACTAGCATGACATTTATAGCCCAGCAACTTAGGGCCCAAAGGGCCACATAGTTATTGCCATAGAGAGTCAGCAAGAAAGAATTTGAAATAATAAAAAATTGTGAACTTGGGTAGATTTATAATGGATTTTAAATTAATAAAAAATACTTGTCAATTTCCTCAGTGTGTTACAACTGCTCAAACAAACAATCATTTTTTTGAATAACTTAGTAAAGCATGGGATTGGAGCCCTCAAGCTTTGACCTAACCTTTCAAACTTTAAAGGGGGAAAACGAATTCTTTCTGAACCAACTTTGAAGGAATCAGCAGTTGTCCACTTCACTACCAGTTTGACCTTGGATGCCCAACTTACAGTTTCACTTCATTTCTGACAGTTAGCCCAACAGCATCTCACCCAATGAGTAATGGGACTCCCAAGGCCACCCCACGTAGAGGCAGTACCAAATGGTCGGAAAGGATTCAGGTTACCAACTCACTTGCACCTGGTCGCTTTGGCATCTGTTTTGCCAAGAAAGGTACATCTAATGATGATTCTAATTTTTTTAGTGGTGGATTTTAAGCTACCGGCAGCATTTGACAATGAATGTACCGCCCATTGGGTTTTGTCCCCAATATTTTTTAGAGGAATTCCAAATCAGCAACAACATTGCCCAATGGCCCAATGCCATTGACGATTTTGGCTGAGAGTTTGTCACAAAGCACATTCTTATTATGAGACACATCCTTCAGACTAAATCCAAAAGTCTTTGAAGCAGGTTTTGAACCAATGACAACCTTTCCCAATGGCCCAATGCCATTGGCGAAATTTCCAAGGAGTTGACACTTAATTTCTCATTCACTGAATGTTTATGCCCATCACGCTTCCTTGCTGAGGGTTTACAGCTTCCAGACCTTGTTTTTTGGCTCTGTAAAGTCGACTTCATAAGTTTCTTTCAGCCTATGGTGTGACGGCTTCCAATTATTCAGGCGCAAATTTCCTTAATTTGCCATACTAATTTGGCGGAGGCAATTGTGGGGACAGGTGGTGGAAATTCCAGAGGGAGGGCTGTTATACAACGCCCATCTACCATATGGGCGAGATCATCCTGTGAGACAAGTGGGACAGCTACCCTCTTCAAACCCTTTTAAGTGGGGAATGGGAACACCACTCAGTCTAAGCAGATGGGACGTTCCCACAGACTTAAATTACCTTTCCCATTTGCCAGATGGGGGTGCCACAACATGGGAACTGGGTGAAGGCCACATTTTTGTGGGCCTTCAGCAGCTTGATCACCATTAAAGTAGCATTCTTTGGGGGAGGACGAGGAGCTTCTGGTTGAGTGGCGTTGAAAGCCTTGACTAGCTCCAAGCAGTTTGCATAATCTTGAGCTCTGACCCAACTGTTCTTGTAGGCTGGATAGCCCTTCCAAGCAATGAGATATTGGATAGACTGCCTAAATTTGCGTTAAGCTAGGATGCCCTCCACTTCTGCTCCTCCAAACACTCAATCACAATTGTCTCTGGATATGAGTGGATTAACCCTTAAATGGGGACAGCTGAGATACATGGAAGACTGGATGTTGCTTCCAGTGAGGTGGCAATTTTAACCGGAAAGAGCCATTTCAAAATCCTCCTCCACCAAGTGGGGGCCCAAACGCTTTCTTGCAAACTTCTGAGAGGGTACCTGCATCCTCAGATGCGTGTTGAACATGTTATATAAACCCACCACTATTTCATGTGCCAGGAGCTGCTTCCAATCTACAAACCATTTTTAGTAACTTATAGTTTTAGTTAGATGATCCTGAACCAAGTAATGGGTGGCCCAAATATGCTTGGCATGGATAGCGGTGGCTGATACCATTAGGTGAAGGCACAGACCAACTGAAAATGAGAGGTTGTACCCCAAGGTTGCTTCATACAGGGAAAACTCCATAAAGGCATAAATTCCATTACTATATGCAAACTGAGCAAGGGGAGGTCACCAGCCCAGGTATCCTGCTCAGCCACATCATAGTAATGCAAGTACTTTTCCAGGATCTGATTAACCCATTCAATTTGTCCATCGAACTGGTGATAATGCGCTGTGGAATGAAAGAGCATAATTTTCAAGATCAACAGACGCTCATTCCAGAACCACCAGTATACTGGGGCCCACAGTCGCTGACAATCTCCTGAGGAATACTGAACATAGAAAACACATGGTGCACAAAACGATGGACTGTTTCCTCAGAATTAATAGCAGAAGAGCATGGAATGAATAAAGAGAAATTTGTGTAGTTATTGACCACCACCATCACTGCTGTAAACCCATCGGAACTGTGAGTTCTATGATAAATCCACAGACACCAATGTCCATGGACCCTCAGCAGATTGTAAAGGGTGAAGGAGACCATTTCTTCCTTATCAATTTGATTTAGCCTGCATTCAAGTTACACAGTCTGAGATCCAGGCTAGAACCTCCTTCAACAAACCTGCAAAATTATAAGTTCGCTTGATAAAGTTGATACACTTCTTATTTCCAGGATGTCTAACTGTGAGAGGATTTTGATGAGCCTGAATCACTTCAGCTCAAAGGTGGGGACCCAAATCCATACTGAATTGAATAAGGCCCTTGGCTAAAGAATATGAGGAATTTTAAATCTGGGAGGGTTAATTGATCCAAGAGGTCCATAACTTCCGTGAAGGGTGTTTGGGCTGATAAAACTCAAGAGATTAAAGGTGCGTCAGGAGCTAAGTCCACACCTGAAAGCACAGGAGTACAATGGATAAAATTTGGGTGGGGGAATGACTGTGACCAGATCCGCCTCATCTGAGTCAGCAGGGCAATGTTGGGGTTACAACTTAGGAAGTCGGGAAGGGCATTTAATGCTCCTTTTACAAAGTCATACTTGAATTTAGAACTACGCAAATCCTGATAGGCTTGAGCCTGTGAGAGGGCCAACTTCTGTGGCTTGTGAAAGTAAAGAAGAGCTTGGTGATCTATGCGCACTGTTAATTCATGCTGAGCGCCCTGTAAGAGATACCGCCAATGGGTCAAGGCCCATGTTACGGCTGCCAACTCCTTATCATAGATGGCCCAGGACAATTCAGTGGAAGAAACTTGTGGGAAAAATAGGCAACCAGATGTTCCAACCCATTGTGTTCCTGAAGCAAGGCAGCCCCACTGCAACAGATGAGGCATCACATGCTACAACGTAGGGTTTGGAAGGGTCAGCGTGTTTTAATATGTGGGTGTTATAATCTTGGGCAATACCATTAGTATACGCCAAATGGGCGCACAGGTCAAACACACTGAACCACAGATGGACAATATGAGGATCGTCAGTCCTCTGAACACACTTGAAAATGTAATAAAATATGGATCAATTGCCCTGGCAATCCTTTATTTATTTTATAAAACAACGACTCTTACCTGTTCCAATCTCTTCACTATAAACAACCTAACCTTTCAATAGCCCCATATCGCTTATATACCAGGAACTTCGGACAATACCATTCTCTTAGCTTAGACTATACTATTCCACCAAATCTCATTGTTTTTGCAATGTTATTCTTCAATTCTTTATTGCTTTAGTTCGAGGCAATCTAAATAATATTCATCAAATGTCAACATCGCCTTATTGACTTATTTATAGGTGATCTAATAGTAATCTGTTATATCTCAATATCTCCTCATCTCAAGGCGCTCAAATACTCATAAATAACGTCCTAGTCAGCGGAGTATCACTCATTCTTCCATAGCTTATCAGAACTATCATCCAGTCATATCAGAATTATGACATTACCCTCTTTGACTGGACATAATTCTCCTATTGTTTATACACTTGGAGAAACTTCGCATGTACATAAAGATGATTTGACCACTTGCTGGTTCTTTGATGTTGTATGCATCAATGTCGATTTTCTTAATTATTTTGAATGGACCAATCCAGATGTTGGCCAGCTTGTGTTTCTGCCCAAAACCATGCTGGTCATGGAGCAAAACATCCACCTTCTTGAAATTGAGCCAACCCAATGCACCATACTTGATCAGAATCATGCTTCTTAATCTTTTTGACTAAGCTGGATGAGTACGCTTCCATGAGTAACTTGATCAAAGTAATAAATAGATTCAATTAACAGTGGGGATCCATTCCGCCGGTATCTTCTACACTAAAATTAAGCAATGACATAAGAGCAGGGTGTCGTCCATATAATAGTTGAAAGGGGCTCTTCCCCATGGCGGAATGGTAGCTGATATTGTAAGAAAAGACTGCGTTAGACAGGAGGGAACTCCAATAAGAGGGTTTTTTGGCTACTAGCTTCCTAAGAATGTTCGCCAGAGTCTCATTAACCCATTCTACCATTCCATTATGAACTTGGCCACTGTGACCGCCCCCAAATCCCATATCACCCGCACTTCAAACCACCTGATCAAGTGGTCAATAGTCACCAGAATGTACTTGAACTGGTTAGCTCCCATTGGCAGAGGGCCATTGACATCAAGGGAAACTTTATGCCAAGCAAAATTTGGTTTCACTAACTGGTACGCAGCTTTCTTGTGGATTGGCTTTTCCACTTGGCACTGGTGACAACAGGAAATGGTTTTAGCACATCAAAGTTCATTCTTTCCCAATAATAGTGAGGGCACAACAGTTCCATTGTCTTGCACACACCACCATGTCCAACTGTCTTGTAGGAGCTCATAATAATCCCAAACCATGCTGAGGGTCGAGAAAAGTTTACCATAAAATTTCCAATCCACTTGTACAGCTCCCCATTCCATTGGAAAGGTATTTGCTCGCATTTCATCTAATGCTTTTATTACTTGGGGCAGTTCGTCATAGTAATATTCCACTAAGCATCATTATATACATCACATTGCTGAGATCTGCTGTAACTGCAATGATTGGCAATATAGATATGCAGTCAGCCTTCTGATGTTTTGATCCCAGTTAAGGGATTATCTTAAAGTCATAAGCCTGCAATTTGAGGGAGTATTGGACTAGACGCCCTTAAGGCTCCTTGAGGTTCTGCATCCAACTTAGTGATGCATGATCCATTATGACATTAAACTTAACACCCTGCAAATAGACCCTTAATTGCTTTTATGCGTTAATCTCCACTAAGCTCTCCCACTCAGTCACAGTATAATTACGCTCATTGCATTTCAGGCTTTTACTGCAGTGCGCAACAGGATGCTCCTCTCCCTAATTGTCTTTCTGAGAAAGGAACGCCCCATCAGCAGAAAGGGACTCATTCATCTGAATGATAAACTCCTTAATGAAGTTTAGATAACATAGCACTGGCACACTGATCAGCGCCATCCAAAGTAGGTCAGGTGCATATTGATGACGCTCCGTCCATTTAAGCATGGCTTCATTTTTAACAACTCAAATAGTGGGCCCACAATACATATGAAGTTAGGCATGAAGCGCTGGTAATAGCCGGCCATTTCCAAAAATACCTATATGTCGCACTTACAATTTGGTGTAGTCATTTTTTTTATGTCCTCCACCTTGACCAGCTGTGGTTTCAGCCCCTTAGAGTCTACCACAAACCCCAGGTATTCCAACTGGTCCTTTAAGAAGTTACATTTTTAGGCTTTATTTTGATGTTTGCCTCAGCGAGCCAGCGGAATACTGCTTCTAGCTAATCAAGGTGCTCAGAAAAGGTTCAAGAAAAAACATTGATATCATCAAGATATCTGAGAACACACAAGAGCTTCAGGTCGCTGAGGATAGTGTCCATTTCACGTTGAAATGTAGCCGGGGCATTACACAGCCCTTGTGGCCTATGAGTCAGTTGGAAAAGACCTTTGGATGTGATTGTGGCGCATTTCTCCTATTTCATCATAGGCAACTCAATTTTCCAGTAACCCAATATCAAGTTTATAACTGAGAAGTAATGAACTCGCCTTAACTGATCCAAAGCATTGTCAGTCCACAGCAAGGGGTACACTTCCTTCTTTGAAATACTGTTAAGCTTCTGGTAGTTTATCACCACCCGGGTGGTGCCATCCTTCTTTTTTACAATCAGAACGGACAAAGCCCATGAACTCTAGGATGGTTTGAGCATCCCTTTCTCCAGCAACTATCAGTATCCTTGGTAACAATGTCCTCATCTGTCCTTGATCGGCAGACTGACTGAGACCTGATGTAAGGATGATCCCCAGTGTCCAATCGATGGACAACCCCCCATGTGCACCATAAATAAAGGTTGTCAATGGCGAAAATCTCCTTATACTTCTAAAATAAAGCTATTACATGGTCTTTTTGTCCTTCTAATAACCCTATTAAATTCTTCTGTGGAACCACTGTCATTACATTAGCTGTGACTCAACGGTTAGACCAAATTTATCCAATGAATCAAGCTCGTGAACCTGAAGACCTCCTCAATTGGGTTCAAGTGTAAATATGCCACTATTTGGTGTTGACGGATTTGCATTGGTTTCTTCTGGAGATTCGCTAGAAAAACCTTGATCTCTCCATGGCCTTGTAGTATAATCTTGGAGCCACATGAGTCTCAAGCTGCATTTTTTGATAGGGCCCAATAACCTCCTCATAAATCCCAACTGGCATTTCCACCTCTAACACAGTGTTCACTATGACTTGGTGTCCAGAAGGAAGCAATATAGACCCAGCAGCTTGGAGTGGAAGCTCTTGATATTTGTATATCTTCTGGGGAATGGGACGAGTCTTGCTTTTTAGTCAATGATACTGGACTGGAATCACTCCATCACTATATGCAAGATAGATATGGGCCATATGCACTGGATCCTTTGGCACTCCGCTAGAGTTAAAAGTAATTTGGGATCCGCTGCCCCAAAATTTCTAGGTCTCATCTATCATATTAATGACAGCCAAAAATGCCACAGGAAAGTAGTTCTAATATGCTGGTCGTAGTTACTGTTGGTTAGCATTATTGCTAAAGCTACAATGACAATAAACCCAAACTGCAAAGGTAATGCACTGTACGCTCCCTCAGAAACCGTGCTTTCTGCTCCAGAAGTTTTGTACACATTCAATGGTCCACATCAGGATTTAACGTCAACTTTGCCATCAACTTAGTAGAAACTATGTTGACCGGAGCGCATGTATCTATTATAGCGCATACTCTATTTTTTGCTACAAAAATATCACAGTATGTACACTCAGAATAAGAAGAATATTGACTGTTTAATACATGGACATCTACAGTATCTCTTTTCCCAAGGAATCTCATAATTTTATCACCAACTTTAGGGTATTCTTTAACAATGGCGTCTACCAGAAGGGCGACGTTTACTCCTTTCAAGGTGGTCGCATCTGTGGCTGGATCCAGCCTGTCTGAGGAAGCTTGATTGAGCATTCGACAGGCTTACAGCTTTGGTTGCTCCTGAAGTCCATCATCTGCCACGGCCTTGACTTGCTCTCAGGTCAGCACTTTCACTCCTCCAACTGGTTTCTAATAAAATCCCATCATTGTATTGAGAGACTTCCGCAGGTTATATTACTATTGATTTAGGGACGTTTGGGGTTGGGATAGTGGTGGAAGAGATCCCATCTCTACTCTGCTCCATCTTTTTCATGGTAGTATTGATCGTGGTGCATGTGGTGAACATGGCGGTTAGGTCAACTCCAGGCCAGATGGCCAGGGCGACCGCATTCATAGCAATTAACCCCATAAGAGCCATGTCCTTGGTTCTCATAAGAGGGTCCAGGCCAATAGTTTGTTGACTTTTGGCATAATCAGGCCCAGATCGGTAGAAAGATTTCTTTCACTCAGCATAACTAAGTCCAGGTCAGTAGTTGGTATGCTGACAAATTTTGTAAATGGTGCTAGTCCAGAAGTCGAGCTTTTGGAAGTAATTCAGCTAAGGACGAGGCGCGGAATTATTGTAAGGCCAGGGGTTGCTCAGCATTATGTGGACAGGACAAGAGTACTCTCCAGAATAAGGTTTAGTAACAACGGCGATATGTTTTTGCTCAGTATTGGGCGGATGGAAGTTAGTGGATATATGGCGTAAGAACTGCACAATTTTGAACAGGGAAACGTCTTCATTTATAATTGAAGAAATGAAATTGTGAAGCTCATAGTATGGCTTTATCATGGAGGTCATTGCAATGCACACATCGGCTTCCACTAAATAGCCTGCACCAATCAGCATGTGAGCTTCCATGGTGAATCAGTCAGTGAACTCTGTAAAGAGTCTCATTAAGGCGGAACCCAATAGTTAAAAACTCCACCTTTTGTTGTGAAATTTTTGAGGTTTCCCTGAAAAGGCGCAGCACAGTGTCCTTTACTTCTTGGTAGGTTATGTAGCTGTTTGAAAGGTAGCAGGTGACTTGGCCGGCACCCCTTAAATCCAAGACAATAGACAGTTTGGCTTTATGCCAATCTGATGCACCTTCCACTGAAAGCTCAAAATGTTTAAAGAAGCTGTGGATGTTCCCATTGTGATCAAATGGAGGCAGCTTCTCAATATTGACCTCCTCATACCACTCATAGACACGACTTTTTGGGGCGAACTAAGGAATGGGTTAAGACCCATAAGTAGTCTCGTGATGTGGAGCTGGTCCAGCGGAGGTTGGAATGTCCGCTGCTTTGGAAGTGGTGTGGCCTTCCGCTGTGGGTAGCACTTCCATTACTTGAGGGAAGTGGCTTTCTGATTCATTTCCATATCCTGAGCTGCATCCTGGGTGTAGTAACTTCTGCCAGCATTGTATTACTCATTGTACTGTTCTCCATGATCAGCATCCAGTCATTTTTCCTCTTCCCAATGAGATGGATGTGAGGTACTGGTCACTTTCCACTCCATGCAATGCTGTTGATTGTCATTGTCATCTAAACAATTAGCGAGCTCCTTGTTTTGTTGTCCCAGAATTTGCATTTGGCTAAAAGTGCTTTCAATCTGATGCATAACAGCATTCTGCCCTTGAAGAAGCTCATCCTGGTTTTTGAGCACAGCATCTAAAGTGAGTTTGATTTCCTCATATTTGACTGATGCAGTGCTTTGTGAAGATTACCTGCAAAGCAGGCCTGATGAAACATGGCGGTGACTGGAAATTTTTACTTTTTTAGTGGTTGACCAATGGCCCTCCTGTAGTGAGCGCCACTGTTATATTTTTGGGTGATACCATTAGAATAGCTAAAAGAGTCAAACAGGTCGAGCCCACTGAACCATGGATGGATGATATGAGGATCTTTGGTCCTCCAAACACACTTGAAATTGTAATAAAATATGGATCAATTGCCCTGACAACCCTTTTACTTATTTTATAAAATACAGCGACTCTTTGATATTCTACTCTCATCAAATAAACAACCTAACCTTTCAATAGCCCCATATCGCTTATATACCAGGAACTTTGGATTATATCATTCTCTCAGCTTAGACTATTCTATTCCACCAAGTTTCATTGGTTTTTAAAATGGTTTTCTTCGATTCTCTATTGCTTTGTTTGAAAAGATCTAATTATATTCATCATCTGTTGACATTGCCTTATCACCTTATTTATGTGCGATCCAATAGTAATCTGTTATATTCTAATATCTCCTCATCTCAAGGCGCTCAAATACTCATAAAAAACATCCTAATAGGCGTTCTATCACTCATTCCACCATAGCTTCTCAGGGCTTACCATCCAGTCATATCAGAATCTTGACAACGGGTGACAAGAACACTTCTTTAATTGACGCAAATGCCTGCTAGCACTTAGGCGTTCATTGAAAGGGGACATTCATACCCTGAGTGAATAAAGTGGGGTGTCTAACTGGTATAGGGCATGGGAGTATTTTAAGAAAATGATAGTGCCCAAAAAGCTTCTCAATCGCTTTTGGGTTGTGGAGTTGGACATTCAAGGGTGGCATCCAACTTGTTGAATGGAATGCCATACCAATCTTTTAAGACAAGATTTCCTAAGAAAGTAACCTCCTCACTGTAAAACTCACATTTTGAGTGCTTAACAAATAGCCCGCCTTATGTAAAGCAGCCACTACTGCCTTCAACTCCTTCTTATGTTATTTTGGAGTAGGGGAGTGTACCAAAGTATCATTGGTTATGAAACCGCGCAGATGAATCGAAGATCATCCAGCACACTATCATACATTCTCTAAAATGTGGCTGGTCCATTCTTTAGCCTAAAAGGCATTACTTGAAATTGAAAGATGCCCTATTTTGTACAGATTGATATAAGCCATTCCTGACCTTTCTTCACCAAAATCTGATTGAAGGCATTAACATCATTGAGTTTTGAGAACACACATGATTTGAAAATCGCTTGCCCAATTGTCTGTTCCAAAGGCAGATGGTAGGGATTGCGGACTGTGATCTTATTAAGATGATCATAATCCACACAGGGATAAAGGGAACTTCAGCCTTCTTGGCAAAGACAATGGGAAGACAAACAGGGAAGTTTCTTTAAAGATCTAACTCTTCTTAAAAATGTCGTCCAACCATGTATTAAGGGAAACCTCCTCCTCCAATGTATGCGGATACAGTGGGTAGTTAATGTTCATAAATGAACTGTAGGCTTAAACCCCAAGTTGAATTCTGTATGTGGGGAAAGATGGTCTGCTTCTCAGAGTCTAAAATATCTTATAACCCATCAACGCTTTTAAAATCCAATGGGAGGCCCTCAGGGGTAACAAGGGAAGTAATCAAACTTTGACCTTGAGCCTTAGTAAGAGTATCCAGTAAAGGAGACTCGCCCTCCGTCTGGCCATTGGAGATTGACAGCATATTAGACTCAAGGTAATCCTTACATGCTATTGATCCCATCAGCCCACACCCAAAATTATTGGGTTACAAGGGTGCGCATTGCTGAAAAATGATTATAAAAACTAAGCTGGTGAACCAAGAAAGGCACTGGGATTTGTACTATGCATGATGGCTGGGAGGCTGACAAAGCAACCATCACTGCAGGGCCCAAGTCTAGGTTAAGTTCAAGCCAGTGGGCCAACGCTAGGCTTACAAAGTTACCCACTGCTCCAGTGTCCACCAAGGCCTCAAAAGACACCTGGTGTCCTCCAATACTAATTTTCATTGGTAATACAAAGTAGCAAATTCTGTTTATTAGCAGATACGGCATTTCTGCTGACACTGAAAAGATAGTAAGCAAATCCGGGGAAAGATCAGTGTCATATATGGGATCAAAAATGATGTTTTTTAGGAAGTTTTGACCTATCTTCCTCAATCTGGACTTCCATTGACTCACTGACAGGTAAACTAGGATGAATCAACTTGGGCACAGAAGCAGAGTCTGATCCTGAAATTAATACTGATACTGAGTAAACAACATGTTCAGGATCTGAGACCCTGCTGGACAACATGAACATGAAGTTACCAACTTGAGGGTGGGAATGATAGCAAGTAGAGGCATTTATGGAAGTCGCTGCTTAGCAAATTTGATCCATGGTTCCCATAGAGGTGGACCAGACTTTGTGACGTGCAGAGGTAGAATCCAATGTGGATACAAAAATTGAATGGAGCTTACACTAGAAAGCTCAAGCAAAGAGCTTGATCACAGAAGGCTGCGATTAAAGAGGCCATGCTAGGGACTTCAGCAAACAGATATAGTAATACAAACAAACGTTCTGACTGTGGAACAGGGGGTTACAAAGCTGCTGACACAACTGCAACAAGTAAAGTAGATCACCTGCTCAAATAGCAGAGCGCAGAAGTCCTTGCACCCACCGATGGGCTTTGCCTTCAACTGCATTTAAAAGGGAAACACCTTGCTGGGCATTAAAAAAATGAATCAGCATTTTCAGGCAATCTTGGATTGAATTTGCATCTTGGCAAGGGCGTCGAGGACATGATTAATTATATCTTAAAAGGGAAACTGGGATTCCCCATTTGAGGATGAACTGAGGGAAAAGTAGCAGCCAATGGGCCCATTCTTTCATGTAGAAATTCCTCTAAAGCATTTTGAACACTTCTCACAAAATCGGTGACTGACCGAACAAACAGTAGGAGACAAACTACTGACTGCACGTTCATTTTCAAAGGATAACCACTGCGGCACCCATTTCTATGAGGAGGGAGGAAATGGAAGGAAACAATGGATGGTTGATTATGTCAGGGAGACGGCATATGAATTTTAGACTGTCTTACCAGTTGGGATGCAAAAGCACCCAAAAGGCAAGCCAGAATGCTTGAGGCATTGCCTCTTGAATGAAGTCAGTTTGTCCAGGGAGACGTGTGACAATTATACGTTGGTAAATTGTGAGTGTAGTAAGAACCCAGCAATAAACTAGGCTGTTGCAACTCCAGACCCAGTGACCTTAATGCAGGGAGTTGAACGATTGAATTTACTGTTTTGGTATACTCCATAGGAGGGTTTGGAACAAAAATGAATGAGCGGTCAGATCCTTGCTTGGAGTGGAGACAAATGAGCCCACAGGATTCTAATATTCTGCTGGCAGATGGCCTTAACAAAAGGTTTGGATTAGCAGAAGTTTTTTACATGATATGTCCAGTTGACTACAGTAGGAGATATAGTTACTATCATAAATGGTATAGTCCAGTCATTGTAGGGCCTGAAAGGCCACATCGTTAGTGCCATAGGGATTTTGGCAAGATAGAATTTGAAAAAAAATCAAAAAATTGGATCTTGGGATAATTTTTATAGATAGTAAATTAATAAAATCAATTATCAATTTCCTCAGTGTGTCACAACTGCTCAAATAAACAATCAAATTTAAGAATAACTTAGTAAATCATGGAATTGGGCCCTCAAGCTTTTACCTAACCTGGCGAACCTTAAAGGGGGTGAAATGAATTTATTCTGAACCAACTTTGAAGGAATCAGCAGTTGTCCAAGTCACTGTCAGTTTGACCTCAGATGCCCAACTTATTGTTTCACTTCATTTCTGACAGTTAGCGCAACATCATCTCACCCAATAAGAAATGAAACTCCCAAGGCCACCCCATGTAGGGAAAGTCCCAAATGGTCGGAAAGGGTTCAGGT
Source organism: Massospora cicadina (assembly GCA_022478985.1). NCBI lineage: Eukaryota > Fungi > Entomophthoromycota > Entomophthoromycetes > Entomophthorales > Entomophthoraceae > Massospora > Massospora cicadina. The sequence continues at coordinate 9,822 of JAKSZP010016188.1, read as the reverse complement.
TACCAACCCACCTGCACCTGGTCACTTTGTCATCTGTTTGGCCAAGCGAGATGCATAAAAAACAATTTTAATTTTTGAGGGGAGGGTTTTAAGCTATTGGCAACATTTGCCAATGGAGGTAAATGCCCGTTGGGCTTTGTCTCTGATGTTATAGAGAGGATTTCTTAATTGGCAACAACATTGCACAATGGCCTGATGCCCTTGGCAATCTGACTGAGGATTTGTCACTGGACACATTCTTATTAAGGTACACGCCCGTCATGCTTTGTCCATGAAGTTTTTGAAGCAGGTTTTGAACCAATGACAACATTTCCCAATGGACCAATGCCATTAGCAAATTTTGCTGAGAGATTTGACACTTGATTTCTCATTCATTGAATGTGTAATCCTGTCAGGCTTCATTTCCGAGGGTAACAGCTTCCAGACCTTGATTTTAAGGGCTTGTCGCCATCAATTTTATAAGAACCTTTCAGCCCATTGGGTGGCAGCTTCCAATAATCAGGCGCAAATTTCCTCAATTTTGCTGTACTAATTCAAATGAGAAAATTGCGGGGACATGTGGTGGAATTTTCAGAAGGAGGGCTGTTACCCAACGCTCGTTTATCACATAGATGAGAATACCCTGTGAGACAAGTGGGACAGCTACCCTCTTCAGACCCTTTTAGTGGGGAATGAGAACACCACCCAGTTTAAGCAGAGGGGATGCTCCCCCAGACTTACAGCAGGGACTAGACCCAAAACCAACAGATACCTGCAGGAAAGGAAAGAACCATCCAGATAGATGTAATTTAAGAAATGCTAAGACATACAATAATTATACTAAATAAAAATGTCATAATAAAAACAGTAATTGTGACAAACAGCTGAAAAACTCAGTCAGTTCTCTGAGAGAGCCCTACATGGAAAATTATATGCAAATATAATAAGTTGTTAGTCGTCTATTGTGAAGAGAGTGTCTGTAACCTTTCTATTTTAAATGAGTAAAAATTACCTAAATAGGAAAACCAAGAACCTACCGTTGAAACTAATGCCATTAAACCACTGAGAGTGATATCAATAACTGGGTGTCACCAGTAAAGTATATAATAATTGGTAAAAAATGTTAATAAACTAACAATAAAATGACATGTATAGCTTCATTTAAGATTTTGTGACCCATTGGATTTTTACTTATAAACCATCTTTAGTTTAGCAAAAATTTATTATACTCTACCGTCAGTGAAAAAAACTAGAGTGCAATTATAGAGGTATAAAGACCTATGTTGTGGGATTTAACCTTGAGGAGGTTTTTAGGACAGCTCAAATCAAGAGTTGATGTAAATAGAAAACTTTAATAGATTAAATAATCAGGAGACAACCAAAAAATAGTTCTAGAAAATAGAGTACCAGGGAGAATGGGAGGATGGGACAGGGGTGGTTTTTCGCAAAACTAAGATAATCTAGTAAATTAGATTAGACTATAATCAATTGTAGTATCATAGCTTAATCATGACAGACTCAAGTTTAAGCTAGGAGACAATTCTTACCTTTTTGGTGTTAAATAATTAGCATAAGATTCAGATACTAAATCTAAAATCAACTTCAACCCAATGTTCCTTTTAAGTGCAATGATCAAGTTCATCTTGATAGTTGCATTTTGACTTGAATTCAGATTTCCCAAATCTGAGTCAAATCATTTAAAAGATATTTTTGGCTCAGTTATTTTGGGCGCTGGGTTGTGACTCACCCAGGTTGTAGATTAGGCTTGTACAAGCTTAATCAATGACTTGGGTGAGGCCCCCAAAGGGCAGCCTTTATAAGGCGCACCCACCAATTCTGAAGCTCACTTAGTAATTTTACCCCTAGCTTTCCCTTCTGGGGAGCATTGTCAATTGCTTCCCAGATGAGCTCAGTTTGGCAGGCCCTTTTTATATTCAAAATAAAATAAATGTTGTTTGTGGGCTAGCATACCTCGCTTACCTGTTGGTCTTTTTCAGGTATCCAGTTTTGAGGAGCTTTTGCATGGTTGGGTTTTACCAACCACACAGAAGACTTTAGATAACCAAATAGTAGTAATCAATTTTTGGTGCTGTCAGTGCCTCAAAACTCTCCCTACTCAGATAGGCTGTTTTAGTTGCTTGTTAGTGCACCAAAGAATTAATTATTATATGGCATTCAGAAACTGGGATTTTCCAATCATGACATCCAGAATAACTTGTGAATTTCAGGTCAGTAGATATAACGCTTGTAATCCCATCAGGCGTTTACTCGGTACTAACCCAGAAATAACTAGCCCTTATCTATTGCTTGTCCAAGGATGTTTAAGGTCATGGAGAACAACAAGATTGAGTCCTTTGGCTGTTCTAACCTACTCGCTATTCTTATAATATACCCAAATTATGTCAAAAGACATGACAAATCTTATCTGCCACACAAGTAATTCAATCGTCTGAGTTAGGGGTAACTAGGATCTTGGGAACCCTCTTGAGTCTAAAGGGGCGCTGATTTTGGTTCAGACGGAAGGGGTTGACTCTCTGGACTTAAAACTTACACCTTGTATTGAATCAACCTTAAAAACCCAGAGAGTATCAATTTTGCAGTTAATGCGCAGCTTAGAGGAGAATAAACAATCATGTTGACAAGCTTGCCCTTTCAAATGGAAATCTATCTAGGAGTTTTTGGAGGTCTTAGTTTTATGTGAAAAAAGCGTCAGAATATCATAGAACTAGTATAAACTACGCTCCACACTTGATGTCAAAAGTGTGACCATGTCCTGATACCTGGAGGAGAGCTCAGTTTATTATCGAAAGAATAAGAACAGCATGCTGAAGCTATTTGGTAGTTAGAGAGCATGGTCCAATTCAACGCTGATTTTCATACAAACAGGCTCTAATGCAATGAGACCCCTCATCAAATTTTCCAACTGAGTGACTCAAAAGCCTCATATGTTAGTAGGGGCTAGGAATTTGATGATAGATGACATGGCAATAGCGATGACACAGACATAAAATCATATTAAGAACTTTACAACGCTATGACACCTTTATTGCAAGGAGATATGCCCTTACTAAAAGTAACTAACTACTTTCAGAGGTTCACGCTACTTTATGGATCTTAAACGCATAGTAAAACCTTTTACTCTGTCACTAGGCTGAGTCCTCTAACTAAAGTTACGCATAAATATCCTCCAAAACTCCAAAACTGAGAACACTATAAGCTCTTGAGATTTTTGTCTATCATAGATAACTTGTCACTATAGCCTTTAAAAGGGCACTATGCATTGAACTGCCCTTAGAAGTAGAGAGTACATTTGGTGAACTGGTCATCAATGATATGGGAAAAGCTAAGGTGGATTATAGGAATGTCTCTCTATCTCCTCTGATATGAACACACCAGCTTACACAAATAAACAATCTCTTCTGAAGTAATATGTATCTTTATAAATGATTTTTAAAGCAAGAAGTTGCCGTTGACATATATGCAGTATTTCCACATGCACAATAAAATTCAGCGATTACTAATTAATCTTACCTGTAATAAAATTTATAATGCCTACTAGCTACTCAAATAAATCTTATTGGTTAAACACGCCCCTCATCCAACGCACCGTTTTTCAAGAGTGGATCTGGATTTCCCATTAGATGTGATTGCTAAAAATTACTACAAAATTTATGATGCATAACTGTCTATAAACCTAAGGAACTCCTTATAAATTTATACATTAAACAAATAAACTTCCTACTCTGAGTGTACATATAATATAATTATGGTACTAAAGAATACAAACCCTGCATCTTAAAAATAGAGCAACAGTCACCATTGTCTCCATCAAGAAGATGGCTATATGACCCTGAAAATTGGACGGTATGAATATGGAAATATATGCATATTAGACTTACTGTATTGTACTGAAGGATCATATAGATCTTTGCTCCTCCAATTAGGTTTTATAAATTTTGCACCTGGAATCATTTTGACCAAACAGAATTAGGACTGCTGTTTTTAGGTTTGTTTATGCGGTTTTTTCCATCATTAAAAAGTGGAGAATTGTTATAATTTTTGGTCATAAAATTTTGGTTTACTTCACATCACTCATCACATCCAAGACAAAAAACTGACAGTCCATGTAAGCTTGTCATATCAGGTGTGGTATTCCCCATACATTATTATAACTATTGCAGATGTCTGAGACTTTACTAATAATATCATTAAAAAGAAGAACTACATCTAAAGTCAAGCTACAAAATAGAATTTTTTATTAAACAAATTTTGGGTACTAATACTCTCTCTCTGCTTGGCGTTACTTTCTGAGAAAATTAATTTTAGTAAATTAAAAGAAAACACTTAATCGCACACTGAAGTCTTGCTCTGATTTTGTCAGATCCCCTGCCAACTGTCCCAGCATGGGGCAGCAGCGAAACTCCCCCCTCCATTTTCCATCTGACAGGAAAATGTGCTCATACTGGCTCGCCCAGTCATTCCAAACCTTTGGGATGATTTGTTCCTCCCAAGGATCTCGATGCCCATCTCACCTGAACTCAAGCGGTGCCCCGCTGCCCCCTGGTGCTCCCCCAGAGCAACATGCATTTTGGCCTTAGGGTCAAATATGGGAAATTCTTCCCCTATGATGACCAAGCCATTATCAAAATGGCTCAGGTGGTGATAACACAAGCCTGTTTTATAGACTTCTGCCCCTATAAGGGGTACTTTGCTCTAAGCTTCCCCTGTGAAGCTGATGCAGCCACTGCGGCAATGGTGACATTAATTTTTAACAATATATCCCTCCCAACAACTCAGACCCAGCTCCCAACGGACACCACCTTGGTGGTCCAGTTCGCTGGTTTGCCCACCCACCTCCCCCCAAAGTGCTCCACCAGGAGCTGATGGAAGGTTTAGCAGCCTACGGCGCCAACCCCATCTTACAATTTGTGGTCCAAAATGAGGCCACACGCCTCACTGGGCCTCGGGCATATGCCACAATCAGCCCTGAATTTACAAAAATTTCTTTGGCAATTCCCCCTTGTGCCACCATCCCATCTGCCCCCGACCATCCATTCTGGGCCCACATTGAGGGCGGATGGACGATTTGTCCATCCTGTTTTGAGTTAGACCACTAAAAATGTAAATGCCCATACTCAGAAACTTCCACTGATGCCAAAAGTTTGCCCGACGCCCACCAATCCACCGCCCACCCCGCACCAACTCCAATATGGGGTACAATCCTACCTTCCCCTCCTCCAATGCCTGATGCTGCAGCTGCACCTACAGCCACCAATCAGCACCCACCTTGCCTAATGCTACAAATAATTCATCCAACCAAACTTTGGATTGGATCCCAGTTTGATCCCATGAATCCACAAATGAATCAAACAAACCTCAACCGTACGCTGATTCCCCAATCCAATTCAACCAAAATCCATGGGAATTATTGGATGAAATTGACGAATCAGGTAATGTCATTGAAGAACTGACGCTGTAACTCAAGAGGCTCTGTAACGCATAATGGATGCAAAATTTCTACCTCAGAAATATGTCCCACAACCTAATGCCAAACTGTTCTACAGTGACCATCAGCTTGCAGTAGAAGCAGTCACCACACCAGATTGCCATCCACTTTGCAAAGCTGCTGCCAAATCTGTGGCCGCGCTCACAGGAGGAATTCCACCTCCCATCATCCCCAAAAAGCTTACTGCACAAAGTAAGATTAACATGAAAACTTTACACAAAAACGCCACTGAAGCCATCCAGAACGTGGTAACAGTAGCACAGAATCCAAAAGCAAAATAACCTGAACCAACATTGCCACGTTCATTAAATTCCCAGACGCCCGCCTCAAAGCTGAAGATGCTTTGGGCAAATACATCGTTGGTATAATGATGGCTGGCAACTATTTGGAAGTTCCGGTCATCAAAAATACTGAACCCAATGCCGCTGATGCCCCCACACCCTTACTATCTGCCTTAACACGCACCCTACTCTGGAATGAAATGGAGGCGGCTGAAGACAAGCCCCCCAATCCCCCCTCCCCGTCCACCATGGAGGGATAGCAGTATTCGCTGCCCACCTGGTTGGATAATTTGTTAGGTACAATTCAATTGATCCGTCCATTTTAGGCATTTCATTTAAATCATTATTTTTATTATGATTTTAGTTTTAGTTTGGTAATGTTCGTCCCCTGATCGGCTTACCTTGATTAAATTAAACAAGCTTTGAGTACTAAATTGGACTAATGTATAAGAAGGATTGTATGGAAAAGTACTCATCTATAATATTTCTCACTTCTAGAACCTCGTGTAGCCCTTAAAGTAATATTAATTGGACATGTCTAAATTGTAGCCTTCTTATCCATCTTGCAACAAAGCCTAATGACAACAAAAACACATAGTTTTATCCTACCTACACCTTCTTATGGTCAAAAATTTTAAAAGAACTATAACTTCAGTTTATTTATTCTTTTGAACTTTCATTGACACCATAATAAGAGTTCTCACAGTAAAACCTGGGGAAGCCTAGTGAGATTAAAAGTAGAACCTAAGGACTGGGCGCTAGACTTGTTTAAAATACTATTTGAACTTTGCTCTGGATAATCATGATTTGTGTTTAACTTCCAAAGTAGTCCACTAATTTGACACTGGGTTTTACGCCGCTATCTGCCTTTAATGATATACCTCTCTCTTGATTTGAATAAACTAGTAACTAAGGATATAGAAAAGCTTAGAGAAAAAGGGAAATAAACCATATAAAAGCCCATAGCCTTTATGGTGTTTATTGTAAAGAAGAAGGATAAAATTAATTGAATAGATAGGATTACCTTAGCTATAAATGGTCTTTCTAACCACAACATACAATATATTTGACCGCTTGACTGGTGCTAGATATCTTTTGCAATTGAACTAACTTTGGGTTATTAAAACCTGTTATTTATAAAGCTGAGCAAAAAATGCGCCATAATCACTCCACAAGGACTACTATAAGCTTCTCAAGTGCCCAAGGATTGTGCTGCACTCTGTTAATGTCTCAGTAGATGATAGATATCTTACTATAAATCATCAAGCTATCCTGTGTTCCAGTTTATAAAAAGCATTAGAAGTGGGTCAACCTCGGGACAAATATACCACACCAAGAATTTTCTAGCCTTTACAGGTTAAAAATTTGTATTGAACAAAACCTGAATTAGGATGGAAGCAGGAACTACCCTGCCAGGCTAACCGCCCTTTGTGTTCCAGTTTATTCTAAGGTAAAAATGGCTTCCCACAAGTTTTCTAAAATTTTGAGCTACAGAAAAAGTTTTTTGCAGCTTTCCACTAGAAAAAATAAAAAGCCATAAAATGTAACTTCTTCAAGAAACAGTTATAGTACTTCAGCTTTGTATTTTATTCCAAATGATTAAGCCTCTGCCCATTGATGTCAAAGCCTTTTATTTAAATGTATACTCCTGGTAACAAACATGACTTTTAATTCCTTTTAAGAATGGTTTGATAATATTGACGGTTTATACCCAATTTTAGCTTCATCAGAAAACTACTCTTTAGTATTCCTAAAAAAAGCACTCTTCATTTGAGATAAGTAGTGCCTTTGCACTCTTGACATATATATGAGGGTAAGTCAAAAAGTAAAGGCAAATTTTTTTCCTGCTGTAATGGATGGCAGCACTGACTAAACAATGGCATATCATAACCTCAAAGTATTTTTGTTCTTTAGCTGTGTTGTTTCAGTGCTCAACTCCATTTGTAGTGATTTCAGGGCATTTTATTATGAGTGCCCCATTGTCCATGTGCACCAAGGAAGAAATGAGGGGAGTGGTACGTTTTCTGCACTCTGAAGGGACTAAACCTGCGGAGATCATTCGCAGAATGCAGCAGCAGTATGGTGAGAGCTGTCTTAGTGAACGCAAAATTTATGAGTGGATAAATCGCTTTAAAAATGGTCGTGTATCTATCTGCAATGAAGAGCGTTCAGGTAGGCCATCCACTTTGAAGATGGACAAGAACATCGAGACAGTTGAGAGAATGATTCATGATGATCGTCATGTCAAATTGATGATATTGCACATGCATTGAACATTAGCCACGGTTCAGCAGTTGCAATCAACCACAAATCACTAAATTATCACAAAGTGTGTGCTTGTTGGGTACCACATCGACTGACAGAACAGCACAAACAGAAACTTTTGGAAATCTCGAAATCACATTTGAGGCGTTTAGAAGAGGAAGGAAAAGAGTTTCTCAGTTGCATAGTAACCATTGATGAGACGTGGGTCCATCACTTCAAACCACAGATATAAGCGGCAGAGTATGGTGTGGAAACATCCATCATCGCCTACAGCATAAAAGTTCAAAAGACAAGTTTCTGCAGGAAAGTTGATGATGACAGTGTTTTTGGGATATGAAAGGTCCACTTCTAATTCATTACACTCCTAAAGGTCAAACAGTGAATAGTGACAGCTACTGTGAGCTACTGCGAGTTCTGAAACCCAAAATCAAAAAAAGAGGCGAGAAAAACTTTCAAAAGGTGTGCTTTTGCTTCAGGACAATGCCCATCCTCATACTGCGGGGAAAACGATCCAGTGCATTTAAGATCTTGGTTTTGAGCTGCTGGAGCATCCGCCGTACAGTCCTGACCTAGCTCCAAGTGATTTTCACCTTTTTGGTCCAATGAAGGAGCACCTGCATGAATCCAAATTTTTGTCAGATGACGAGGTTGTGGAGGCGGTGCGCAAGTGGCTGTGCACGATGCCACAAATCTTCTTCCAGGACAGAATTACAAAGCTTGTCAAGAGATGGACCAAGTGCATAAAAATTGGGGGAGAATATGTAGAGAAATAATGTTACTTGTCATCTTGCTTTCACAATAAACGGTTCCTTTTTAAAAATTTGCCTTTACTTTTTGACTTACCCTTGTAAAAAGCCTATTTAAGTCTTCAGTTACGCAATATTCTTATCTAGACAAGAAGTTCATGATAAAAGTTGAAGCTTCTTTATAAGCTACTAGGACGGTGCTCACTCAGAATGACAAAAATGGTATAGAGCGCCCCATAGCCTAATATAATCAAAATCCTTGCTTTTGTAAATGTAAATATACAGTTACAGAATGTAAGTAACTGGCAGTGATTTATGACCATATACAATGTCAGGCGTATCTGAATGGATTAAAGATTGTTAGGACTGGGGGTGTCAAAGTTTGCTTTGCTATGTAGCTCACAGTCCTAAGGAACCACCTGAGTAACCAATCAACAAAAAGTAAGATGGTGCCCAAGCCCTTTATTTAATTGAGGCAAGCCGACCAGGGGACGGGCATTACCAAGTATGTGTGGAAAACGAAGATAGGTAAAATTGGGCACCCTGGGGTACTCATGTTACCCCTGTTGCCAGCGGGACTGCCAGGTATGGGGGGTTGGTGTGCTACTCCGAGGGGGTTTCCCCCACTATGGAGCAGGTGTGAAGGAAGGGGCCTGTGCAGAGGAACCAAAGTGGGAACCACGATTCTATGAGCGTTTGTTGCCTTGGCCTCATATATCCATAGAGCCAGGCTTGGAAGTGCTACAATAAGCAGACGTGGAACCTGTTGATAACCCCATGGATGGTTGGTACCGTGCCCTTGAACGCATCTAAGGCAATGGTGTTGATTGTCCACATTGCAATGGATATCATTAGGGAGCGGAGGGTAGATGAAATTGGTGACTTAATCTGGAGCGCGAGGGGGCTCTTTGATATGGAAAATTCCTGCTCGTTTTGGAGCTTAAGCAGGCGCGCGACTTCCTGCCATATGGCTTTGGTTGGGGGGCATGTTTTTAGGCGGTGATGTAGGGAACCCTCCCCTCCACATACTGCGCAGGTTGCGTGA